>JASFDH010000547.1:0-22358 GCA_036937195.1 Nidularia pulvinata
AAACAGAATAATAACAGGTTTCCGGTATCTCAGATTTTTGTCCCTCACACACAAAACCTTTTTGTCACATCAAAAATTTCATTCAAACACACTAACAAACTCTTCAACATTTTTAACAGTCCAAAAATTCATGCTCCGCAGCAGTGTATTAAAGTAGTACATGAGAGCGAGTGTAAATAAAGTAAATTTTCGGGGTTACTGATCACGTACTTGCCCTGCCAAAAAACTCCGCTAACTTATTCCCACTCTTGGCGATCTAACTTAAATGTCCCCTCAAGGTTCACATTGTAACTTAGATCAACTTTGTCATTAGGTAGACTGAAATAAGACCAGCATATGTGTCCTCGAGCATTGTATCACTAAACAAATCAATTTATGGATGGCTTCAATCCCATTTATCTCTCCAACATTATGCTCATTGGGATATATTGGATTGAACCAGATTTATTAACTAACCAATAGGAGAACAAGAATAATGTTGCCTTTTTTAAAATGTAATCTACTGTACAAATATGTTCCAACTTGGCATTCTAAATAACATATAGTTGGCTGTACCAAGAGCGTAGATTCAAGTATTGTGACATCATGATGATGATAGGAGATAAGTGCACAGAAAATGATAAGAGAATGTGAAAAAGAAAAATCAAGTCCAAGGAAAAGGATACTGAAAAATCAAAGAGGAATGGTGGAATCTGCAGAGGCAACATGCTGACAACAATTCTAATGGTAAAACAGCAACATCTGTCACACTGTGTGACATGCATATCCATGATCAATGTTTTTAACAATTGGAACCACACAAACTGTAGCACAAAATATACTCATGTACTATTGACATGAACATACTCTATCAATGCAAATATGTTCTAAGAATATTTTTTGAGTATTCAATTGCTCCTAATTATCCCATAATACCAAAAAATCACATCCAAATTTATTGACTCATTATTCACATCAATAGATGTGTATTATATGCTATAAAACATCATAGTATGCATTCCAAAGATAGTATAATAAACTTCTATGGTTAAGTTACACATTACTAGCAGTTACTTGAGATTAATTTTTTAACTTATCATTAAATTTTACTGCCAAGTTAAAGTTTGCAAGTTGGCTTGGTAGATAGTTTGAGTATTTTACTTTATTAAAGTCATCAATTTATACTCCTAAGTTGTTACATCTGCAATCTCTCCCAACATCTTCTGACACTTTCCAACTCTATGATATGATTTTCTGATATGCCTCCAACAGTTTCCACCCATTTCCATTCATTGCTAATCTCTGAACTATTGTCTTTATTATTGAATGCTCATGATACAATTACTGTCTCCAAGTACATTTCTGCTCAGTTACACTTCTGCCTTTGTTTCTGCTATGTTTATTATGTGTCAAGGACTTTTATTATTTCTTGTGACTATAGTATTGCTACTTCTGCTTTTATTATTACAATTAGCTATACTTGTATTTAAGTAGCTCTGTTCTGTACTAGTCTCCAATCTGAATATCAACCAAGATCACCTCTAGTCTCTCTGATTCACTTCCAACCTTCTGACCCCCTTCTGACTTATCTTCTAGTTGACTTACATTGACTGGTCCTAACCCATCCTTGACACTAGGCTTGGACTCTAGTTGTCTTTATCTTCTGATAGCTTCCAACACTCTCCTAACACCCAGTAGCTATCTTCTGCTGTGTGGACCACTCATCTAAGTTAGAACCCACAAGAACTGGAAGGGCACAGCACATAAGCTGAAGCAATGGTTCTTACCTTTAGCATTACAGTCAGAAATCCTTCCAATGTGTCTTCTGATATTTCTCTGACACAGCACTATTGTAGCCTACAACCTCTAGTTCTCATTTTCCCTTTTGGAACAAGACTTGACACAAATGAAGGAACATTAAGTTGTGATAACTGCATATAGGAAAGATGCCATGTCATGCTGTGCTGTACAGAGTTATGCAGTATCACCCAAAATTTATCCTCCTGTTGCCAAACTTGAACTCAATTGACAAGTTTAACTCACTGTAGTTACATAAAAATATTATGGATATAGAATGCATGAAAATATGATCTTAACATTAACTTCTGAAAGTTTGGAAATTAGTTTTGACTTGGTTTTGATCTCAACTGAGTTCATTGTTGAGAACAATGATGCTGAGATCAAATTACCATGTTTGATTGTGTAGCTGGTCATTCATTAGCACCTACTAGCACTATGATCGTTGATTTTGACACTAAGTGAGTAGCTCTGCATTGACTTGTCATTTAACAAAATTATTTTATCTTTACTTTAATTTTACTTATTCTAACTTTCTACTTGTCAAACTAACTTGTCCTGCCAAAAGTTAGCACAAGTTACTTTTGTAAAGGACAAGTTAATGTCACAAGTTACTTTTGTAAAGGACAAGTTAATGTCACAAGTTACTTTTGTAAAGGACAAGTTAATGTCACAAGTTACTTTGTTAAGCACCCATGAGAGCCATCACATGCTGAGAGTTGCTTATGTGGAATGGTGTGCCTTGCTGGTGCAGGAGTTCTGCTCCTCTCTCAGGCAATTCTCAATCTTGTCTTGTATCACCAGAGTAAGAGTTTTGCTCCTGGCTTTGCACAATCAGCAAGCTCTAGGGCTGTACTCCTCACTACACACAATACTTGTACTCAACTGCCTCACTAGTGCAGGAGCCCTACCCCTTCACACTCCAGGATTCTTAACCCTGACATGCCTTGCCAGCACTCACAGGTGTTTTGCTCCTTATCCTGCATGATCCATAAGCTCAATCTATGTTTCAACTTCTAGAGATCTACACCAAGCTCTGCAGAATTCTGGAGCTTGACTTGCCATACCAGCACTTGCAGATTGCTCACAGTAGTTCTATGCTTAGCTCTACAGCATTCTGGAGCTTGAGAACTAGAGGTTGTAAGCTATGATAGTGCTGTGTCAGAGAAATATCAGAAGACATGTTGGAAGGATTTCTGACTGTAATACTAAAGGTAAGAACCATTGGCTTCAGCTTATGTGCTGCACCCTTCCAGTTCTTGTGGGTTCCAACTTAGATGAGTGGTCCACATGGCAGAAGATAGCTACTAGGTGTCAGGAGGGTGTTGGAAGTGATCAGAAGATAAAGACAACTGAAGTCCAGGCCTAGTGTCAAGGATGGGTTAGGACTAGTTGACATAAGTCAACTAGAAGACAAGTCAGAAGGGGGTCAGAAGGTTGGAAGTGAATCAGAGAGACTAGAGGTGATCTTGGTCAATATTTGGATTGGAGACTATAGTACAGAACAGAGCTACTTAAATTGTCATATCCCTATACAGTGCAGTGCATGCCATCTCTGCACCACTCACAATTAATCCCGATGCTTTCCTGACTTTCTGCTCATCTCTGGGTTTACTCAGGTTTACTCTGGTCCATTTCCATTTCCATACTTACTTCATTTCAGCCACACACACTATACTTTTTGTAGTATATATCTTTGTGTTAACATTCAATTTTGTGTTTCCTAGCCCTTGTCACATGCTCTCTATCTCTTAACCCACTCACTTCTCCATTGCACTAGTATGATTATAGTGCTCTGTGTATTACTCTGGTTACTTAGACTTTCTAGTATTTAAGTACTTTGAATGTATTGTAGTACTTCAGTTTGTTAATTATATTGTCTTCAACATCTCTACTAGTCTCTAACTAGTGAATAACTATCTCTAAATCATCCTCACTCATCTCTACTTGTATTATCCTTCTCATTGTTGAACTTCATGCTCAACAAGATCTCTGGTCACTGGAGATCCCTCCTGACCAAATCTCTGGTCAGGAAGTTGAGTATCAACTACCATTGTACCTGGAACTTAGCACTCATGTTCATCTGTAAATTGGGCATTAGGAATGAAGGAGGCACAGCACATAAGCTGAAGCCATTGCCCATCTTGACTTTCTTACCCTGGTAGTGCTTGAACATGTTTACTGGAGATATTCCTGGAGTCTCTGGAGTCTCTCCCTGGTGACCTCACACAACTATCTGTCCAGAACCTTTGGGCTATATCCTGGGAAGACCAGTTCATGACAATCCAAATCAGAAATTTTATGCAGTCTTCACTTATATAGTGTCTTAGGTAGTATCATTTGCCTGGGTGCTTGAATAAGCACTCTTGACTGAGTGCTATAATGAGTATGATGTACCTATAGGATATTGCTTCATCAAGTCAGAAGTTCAAGGTTGATGTCAATAGGGGTATAATTCCACTCTCGGCATATATTTATTATGCAATTGCTTATAATTTCATTACTTATTGAAGTCCAGTGGAAGTTTACATGGATTTCTACTCACCAGCTTAAATGCTAAGAATCCCTCGCTGCTGCTGCTTTCAGTTCGGAGTGCAAAGTTTTCTGATTGCAAAGATGTATATGGTTGCAGGAGTGATTTTGGGGTCCTGCTATTGCTTGAGAAATGCTGCTCTGCGTCAACTTTACACTCGTTTCACATTTCACGAGAGTTCGATGGAGATCTCATGAATAACACTTTGTTTTCAGTAGTGTCTCCTGCTCACTACTTATAGGGGCCTAGTATTTCACAGTATTGGTCCCTTGTATGTCCCTCCTGCCGTCTATTCCATAATGTCATGACATCTTTTGCTCATCATTTTATTTTACAGCAAGGTAGACTGTTCAACATCTTCATGGCTAGATCACCAATGTATACCTTTAAGACCCTCAACGTTGGAGATACCGTGCAGGCAGCCAAAAGTAAAATGTGAGCTAATATTTGACTAATACTAATGCATCTCAAGTGTCTCAAGTAATGCCAACAGCTCAGCTACCTCAGCTGCTCCTTCAATAAGAGACTGTTCAGATGCAAGTACCCGTGATGGGACCTCGAGCACAAGTTCAATTACTGGCAGACCCAGCTCTCGTTCGACGAGCTCTGGTGCTCTGTCAAGTTCATCCGGGCCTGGCACACTGAACGCTTGTACGACTATCGCTAATCAATTCTTAAACACTTGCAGAGCGCTTGGCGATGTCTGTGCCCTCTCACAGTTATCGATCAGCGCAGAAGATCCTTTACCAACGAGCACACGAGTCCCCACTGGTGCCATCGTGGGCAGCACTGTCAGGGGTGTGGTGTTGACTGCTTCTCTCATTTTCTTCCTCTTTTTCCAATGCCAACGCCTTCGTCGCCGGGGTCCATCTCTCATAAAATCCGAGTCGAGAGTAGCACTCACGCATTTCGATCTCTTAGAGGGACCAGCCCGAGCTCTTCCGTCCAAAGCTTGTTGCACAACTCATCTCCACACCGCCAATCGGCTGGAATTAATTTGGAAAATTACTACTGTGGAGGCCCAAGCTGTCCTCATCGTACAGGAGTTATGCCTACTGTATTGTAGTATGAGCCACAGATAGAGATGGCTCGGGATGCATCCTCATCTACGGCTCCACCTCCAGGGCAGCCCCTGTACCCAAACGAAAAGAACGTGGTGGTTCTCAGTTTGGAGTCAGAATGGGAACAGAACCAAAGGCTGCAACTGGACGTGAGCACACTAGTGACTCCGAGGAGCGGCCACAGGGGGCGATGTCGATCAGCCTTGGGGGTGGCGGCATTTGGACTGGAAGCAGTAGCTGATTCTTCCTGGTCTTCTTTCACACATGAACGAAACCCGCTGGTTTTTCAGGAGCATGCGATGGAGCTTCAGGTCGTATATAAGGCTGATTCACCACCACCAATATATCAGCCACATCACACAGGAACGAATAATTAGCAGTTCAGTCATAAATAGAAGAGGGTAATTTTAGCCTGTCGAAATATTATCAGCATATTTGGGGGAGGTACATTAGGATACTTGAGATTACGGATGTCAGTTAGTATTAATTTATACGGACCGAAAGAGACTCTATTATATATGTGGGCGCAGATTTAGAGACTTTTAATACTAATTAATATATATTCCAATGCTTCAGAAGACTAAAGATCCGATTTAAATAAAAGCTCAGTTGATGAAACGATATCGTTCAAACAGAAAGTGCATTTGACGGGCGGATTTTTTTGAGTTTTATCTTGAACTAGCTACGAAGTTTTCATTCAACACTCTGATGCAAGCGCAAGGTAATGTGACCATTTTGAGAAGGCAAATAATTTTGCTCAGCTTTCCTTAACGGGCAGCCTTTTATCGACCCTTGGAATGCTTACTGCGAAGAAAGAAATACACAGTAAAAAGGTAGGTAGGATTTCAGAAAGCCTAACTTGAAATTGAATGCAGGAACTCCTCGAGCGTCTGTAGTGATTCATGCACAGAGAATCCTAACAAGGAATCATACTGCTAGACCATCAGGCTGGTAATTGTGCCACAGGGACGATCAACCATCTGAGAGGTAGTAAATAGATTAAAGTACGAATAACTTGCTTATGAAAAGGGCCTGGTGTCGGCAAGAATGATTGATATGTGGTACAGGAATGATGGGTGATCTTGAAACAGAAGGTCCTTACCTGCCAACAAACTCAGGAAACCGGTAAGTACCAAGTCCTTTTTGAGTGTGAGTTCTCATGATGAAATGATTGCAAAAATCTATGCAAAACAAGGAGTGAATAAGGTATCGAAACCACCACACTTTGAGATGGCTGGCACACCATGATGTCGAGTCTTCACGTGTCGCGACGTGCAGGGTCACATTGATGTCCACGTGATAATAGACACGGGAGATGCCGAAAGATCGTCGCCCTGGCCAACTTGAAGCGAGGCTTACTTGCCTCCCTCATTCCCTTTACCATGCAGGCTCTTACTTCTCTATTGTGTCGCCCTTGAATATATCCACGCGAGGAGCAGCTCTCATTGGTGTATAAAGGATCCATTCGTCAGCAAGTGCCATTGCCAGCGCCATTGTCAATCGACTTCTCAGATGTTTAATAGCTTGCCAGTGGACCTACCACCATCTATGATCGTTTTCATCATGGTCTCAGGTTAGGGGAGAGCGGGATGGTATAGGTCAACTGGGGACCCGTTTAAGAGGAGAGTCGTTCGTCGATCATCATTTGCCAGATGAGTACTCTGTGCACCGTCACGTCACCCAATATGTCATGTTAGATCTGCACCTCTGCACTGACTCGTTACTCGCGTCGCCTCGATGCCCCCATCACCATCCCAGCCCAGACTTCCGCGAGCATCGTGGATTGCCAGGTTGCGGTCTTCCACTTGCCCTCGACTTTCTCGACCACACCCTTTCCATTCACGGCTTCTTTTGTCACTAGCAGTGCAACCATAGAATCGAACGCACGCATGCATCTGATCATCCAGTTGTTGCTGACCGCGACGCCTAATCTCTGGGCTAACGATTCAGCTCGCACCACCGCCTTCCAACCCAGCAAACCTCGTTGAGCCAGTTGCAGCGAGAACAGACGTGCCACGAGAGCATGGTGCCAGCCTCATGATGTCCTTGTTCTCGTGATCCCATGTCGCAGCCCAGCCATCATCATCGTTAATTTCGACGCCTCTTACTCCATGGTTTTGGCAATGCAAGTTTGTCCCGCTGCCACAATGCTACTCTTCGATCTCGTGCTGCTGCGTGATTGTGAAGCAACCGTCAGCGTTGGTCTGCCGCCTTGTTCTCTCACGATCTTCGTCAATTTGACCGGCTTTTGCGATTGTCGTTGTGCAGCTCTCAGTCGTCGTTGGCACCTGTGTTATAGGTGTTCAGTCGTCCTCATGCTCCTTCCCTCATTATCGAGCAGGAATTGTGGTCGCCACGCTGTGTTACATACACGACAGTCGCTGTTGTCCTGCATGCGTTTTTTCGTATCTGTCGTAGGTTTTCATGCTACATACTCCGCCAGTTTCGCCACTTCCTTTCCGTTTGGCACCTTCTTGCTTCGCCGCGGCACTACTCCGGCCATGCCCGTTGTTTCACTACCTCCAGTTACAACCATGCCCCTCTCTCAACATTGCGAGACGCTCGTCGCCGCCATGCTGTGTTTGTCCAGTGTCTTCATCGTCACTCAAATCTTGCTGTCACTGCAAGACGCCTGCGAACAAGCCATTGGAGTCAAAAAAGCTCAGAGCTTTGACATGGAGATAAGCATGCAACAGCACGATTTCCGATTCCACTTGGTGGTGCGATAGAGTGGCAGGTGCGCATCTCGAGTTCTCGGGGATTCGAAGGTGATGGGGTTGCGTTCCTGTGGAGTAAGGGCGCCAGCATCTGCACAGCTTGTAGATCTCCTTGATAGATGTTGTCTCTGCATCCAATCACTGTCATTAGATTCTCTCCTCGTTTGATGTTGTTTCCGTATCCATTCTCGCATCCTCTCTCCAGTCCCGCGTTCTTCCAGCATTCCGAGCAACATACCTACATAGCTGCACACTCACCAAGCGATGCGTGCTCCGAAACCTTCGGCATCAGCGGGTGTCCCAGGATCAGCGAGCGTCTCCCAGCCACCCCCGATACCGTAAAGCAGGCCACCATTGCGTGCATCAATCCCCTAGCATCCCGCAGATCCCTGAGCAGCTTTCTGATCCACGAAAGGAAAAGTTCGTGGCTTTGCCATGCATCCCCGATAGCGTCTATTTCAAGTTCTCGCCAGGCGCCCTCCACCAATTCCCTTATGCCAAGATTCTCCATTTTCCTCTGCTTGCACGGCTACACCACCCGGCGACGTGTGCCTACGCGGCCATCATCGTGCACATGTTTTGGCTAACATGTGCGGGCGTCGCAGCGCGCTTTATGAATCTGTAGTTGCAATGCACACATTAGACATCTCGTGTACCGGCTTGTTAGC
This sequence comes from Nidularia pulvinata, assembly GCA_036937195.1. Taxonomy (NCBI): domain Eukaryota; kingdom Fungi; phylum Basidiomycota; class Agaricomycetes; order Agaricales; family Nidulariaceae; genus Nidularia; species Nidularia pulvinata. Next base: position 8,756 of record JASFDH010000547.1, read on the forward strand.
ATTCCTTCACATCAAGATATACTGCTGGATGTGAAATGTTCAGCACCGCCTGGCTCTGAGCGAGCATTTAGCTACTCTCTTGTAAAACTGTGCACTCGCTGTACTGTGGTCGATATGCTGCATAATAGGGGAGGGCTCCGGGGTTTACGGGGACTTAATGCTGCAACTGCGCTGTGGGCTGTATAATCTTTTATTCGTGTGATACGCTCTCAGGATCGTGGGGCCTTTGTTCTCTGTACGTTGGCATTGCGATACTGTTGTATAAGGACCAACACTCAAGCGGAAGAAGGTCAGAGAGCAGGAGGTCACGCTGACGTGCAATGCACACAGGAGCTTCGTATTTGGAGGATACGTTCATCGAGCCGTGCGTGGTGTAGCGGTATTATGGTGCCCTCCCTCCACCCAGCCAATTTGAGAATGGCTCAGGGGTCAACTGAATGGCTTAACTCTGCTCAGCAGTGAAGGACGGATGCTAGGGCATGTTCGGACCATACGTTTCTCGAGCAGTTCCTGAGGGCTGGGTTCATTGCTGTTCTTCAGGTGCTCCTATGCATGACAGCAGAAGTGGACTAAGGTTACGAACAATGTCCTTCCTCATCTCGTATCATATCTCGCACACACTTCAGCCGTCCCGGCCTCAGCCACCACACTCATTTATCTCTGTCCAGCAGGCCTTTGGCATATCGAACGACCCCGCCTTTAATCTTTCAAACTTTAGCTCCTGCGCATCGCACCTAGTTTGTGCCTCGCTCGTGTGGGGTACTCATCATCATACCCTTCCTACCCTGTGCTTTTTTTTTTTTTTTTTTTTCCAATCCGTTATTATGGTCGCATGGGGCAGACCTTATGCTTCTACATCTTGACCAAGGATCAGATAGGTTTGCCGGAAAGAGGGAGGGGGCAACTTTTCCGAAAAGAGTGATACTGTTTTGCTGCAGGTAGAGGCCCATTCCTGGCATTAGGCCCTCATGTTACACTGCTGAGGATGATGGTGGGAAAGCTGACAGTGGCAATTTCTAATAGCGCCTTACCTTAACTAGTCCACGCCCTCATCTTTTCGCCCAGCCTCCAGTGTCTTCTCTTTGGCTTATGTTCGCATCTCGACTCACTTTCCCTTGAACATATCAGTTCAATCGTTTACGAGCGTATCTGTTTCGAGGTGCAAGCGCTATCTGTGATAAAGCATAACCGACAGTCATCTCCTTATAGTGTTTCCCGGATCTCACCTGCATCTTCACCCATTTGCGGTCGACTTCTCTCCATCTTGTTAGAGATTAGTGTTTGCATGATGAGATAAGACTCGATCAGAAATGCCTTCCTTTTCGGCCACCGTTCAAGTGTCCTCTTGTCTCTTTCTAAAATCGGAGCGGCTCAATCCCTCACTGGCACCGCGGTATATTCGTTCTGGTTTATCTCATTGTGTGGCAATCATGAAGATCGTAGCTGGGTTGGAGATACTAGGCAGTGCTCTCAAGCACAATCAAGAGTCATCAAGTAGAACAGGTACAGTTGGGACAGGTTCACGCTCTCTCATACCATTGTGAGCCTATTCAAGGGAATCCCGTCCAAATGCCGCGTCCCCGTTCCTGACATGGTTTTGGGTTTGCTGAATATTTCGCCTCCTAGACTCATCTGTGGGATCTATCTCTCGGTCCAACATGGGGGCTACGTAGCTTCACCTGAACGGACGCCTTTTAACCATCCTGTGAGTTCTGTAAATATCGGGACACTGACAGACTCGTCAGCCGCTCAGCGCTCGTCCGAGATATATATAAATTGCCCTGCGATAAACCTTTATTTGTTTTGAACATGTCTGCAATATATGCACACGCGTGACTCGTCAGTCACTGCAGGTAGAGTGATAAAGTAGCTTCTGGGATAAGAGAAGTATCTATTTCTTTACTAGCAATCTCCCGTCTCGCGATTCCATGTTGATTCTTGAAAAAAATAATATCGCCCTCTGTCTCAATAAAACAGGTCTCCGAGAAGTTTCTATATAAAGCTCGGAAACAATTCTGTATATATCACATCATTTAGAAAATTTCTGAATTTATGATTGCATATAGCACACCGTTGAGTCGTAATTGCGATGCTCTTTGAGAATAGGCTTCAGGTGTGCAGTAACCATTGGGAGATTATCTAACAGCCGTAAAGTACAGTAAATTGATGTCATAATGTTATGTGATAGGAAAGTGAAGACGTACAAAATGGGATGGTAGAGACTGGAGGGGTAAAACCATCAATAAAATCACCCTAAAATATCGAAATAATACGTACAGATATGGTGTGCAATGTGATCATGGCTGCAAGCACATCCAACATTAAGCGACAACAGACTAGGCTTTCACGGAGCTTACGTACCTGGCATTATGCAGGAAGAAACGCCCACACCATCCAAGAAGTGGGCGGTCTACAGTGGCTAAAGCGCCATGAAGAAATGTCCACTCTTTATTACGGTAATGTGGAATGGTGGGATCAGAATGCTGAAGGAATGTTATCATGACAACCCCTGTATTGACATTCCTTACATCAATGAAATCTGCGACTGGAGTAGGATATTAATAATTGGCTTGACTCACAGTGATTCGTACCCTAAAGAGATAAAAGGTTTAATACTTTATATCAAGAGATTATTGCATTTATTATAGACTGACCATGTATGGAATGAGATATAGCTTCAGAAAAGATGCAAAACCGGTCTCTTTAACATAGTAACACAATAGTATTGACATCATAGCCAGTCCAATGTCTGAAGCGACGATTGACAACCGTTGATCTGGCCTGAATAGCGGAGAATTGGGGTTAAAATGCTTAAATATTCAGATATTCAGAGCTGAGATATATTGCTGAAGTACAAGTTTGCGTACGTTGGTAAAAACAGGAAATCTAGCAGTAAATGATTATTAGTAGATCGATTTGCAAATCCTACTAACATGGAGATACATACGAGGGATTTCCTTTTGCATCAAATAAAAGATAAGCTGGCAATCCGAATACTTGCATCACAATGGTGCCCCAGAGGTTGTAAAGCGGCGCATCTAAAGCAGAGGTGTTGGTGTCTCAGAGTAAAACGGGATATCATAAAATCCTTTCCTAACCTTCGAAAACTTCTCGATAATCTATTGGTTTAGCAATACTTTCAGGCGGGAGGTCGAAATCCGCACGTGTGCGTGGAACATAATTTGTGTCCCTGTCTCAAAAAAGATTTGAGTATGTCGAGGCATAAAATGAGAAAACACTCGCCTTTCGACAGAATTTGTGGCTTTCTGTAAGAGCGATAGGTGAGAGATGAATAGAAAGTAATACCAAAAGACTTGCATGATGCCTATATATCTTTGAGTTAGCGAGTATTAACTCACACGAATGGATCGCAACGTACAGATTATGTGTCGCTCTCCAGCTATAATAAGGGACCATCAAAAACTATATTTGCTATAAGCCTAACTTCCTGCTAGCAAATGATGTTTCAGCAATACCGTATGCATGCCAAAGCCAATGATATGGTTGACCAATGGGTTGGGAGAGAGATTTCCATGTCCTGCATCATGCCCTAAAGTATATGTTAAGCTCAAGAATAGCTACGATATGCAATATATAGGACGAACCAATGGTCCACCACCCAGCAAATATTAAACTTTGAAAATACCAATAAATACCCCACAGAGCGTACTTCAGAAAGATAATGCGTGTGCTGCGAGCTTGTTGATCAGAATTACAGGATGGATCAATGAGGCTAGCAAGTTTGTATGCTACGACTGCTAAACCAATGTCACGTAGCACGTATCCCATAGCTTTCGCACTGGATCTTTCAAATAGATAGCGTGGAACGGCGGTGTGTAGCTCTGATATAGTAAGCTGCAGTATATTATTTAGTCGTCTTTCGGTAAGCGCATGAAGTAAAGCTGCATACGTCGGGTGGTTTGAACGGTGTTCTTCTTCGTTCCTCATACTCTGGAGCGTCCTGAAAGATAGTAGTCCAAACCATGGTAGAGAGGGTGGGCGGTCGAGGGTGTTTACTGATGGTTCACATGGTTAAGTGAAGCAGACTAAACTTATCACTGTTCGTAAGCACATGCTGGAAACAGGCCTTCTTCGGAGAACGTCACAGCGATTGTGATAGGAGCCGGTACATGCGTTACTCCGCTGGTTCCGATTAAATTATGAATCACAGAAGGACGCTGACGGACTTTAAAACGTCACTCGTGCTGAGATATTCTACTTTACATGGGTGTATGGTGAGTCGAATATAGGACCATGTCCAGTGGTTCAGGATTGATACGAGCCGTTTTTTGGAAGTCATTTAACTATTTGCACTAAATATAGCGCTTCAGATTCCGATCATGTATTTCATAGATACCGAAGGCTAACGCTCATACGTGGATGCTTACTTACGAGGGCATACATCAGTGCTGCTTCTGAATGTGTGAGAGACATCAACTACGCACCAGTATTGGGCGTCAAGGACAGTTAATTTAGTACGCTCATCACTGAATCTATCTATCTAGAGTATCTCGAATGCACTAGCAGATACAAAACAGATATAAATGGACTGTAATGTAAAGCCCCGGTCACTTTTTTATTGACCTTGATCAGATAGCCATCTTGTTAAGAAGCACAATACACGGAGTATATGAAACTGTGGCCCCAGTACTAGCTTGCTCACTGAATGTGGGCGCCAAGTCTTCTGGATGGCATAAATTAGCGCGATCGAGCCACAATCAGAAAGTTTCGAAGTGTAACCGGAACGCTGGGGAGCAACCTGGAAGTTCTTTAACATCTATCATTTTCTGTGCACCAAACTTCAGGAACAATGCAAGGAAGTGCAATAAGATGACCAAGTTCTAATATAGCATGAGTATTTCATGAATATTGATTCTAGGAGCCACTATTTGCCCGTTTTAGAAAGAGTCAACCGTAACTCAGCCATTATCACAGATTTTGAGCACGACTTTGAGAGTGTCCAATCCCAAAGGCATTTTCATGCACTAATTAAAAAAATTTATTCAAGTTTAATTAATATCGTATGTGTAGCAATGTAGAAACACATAATACAGTAAATAACGATGCCTGGATATCTTTTGGGTATTCGCTCGGTTAATTTATGATGTCCGATATATGGAAGAGTCAAGTTTCTTTCACCCCAGGTGGCCCGCGCGAGACCGCAAAAGTAGCAAGGTAAGCCAGGAGTTGGAGCACCGCTGCACTCCGCGGACATGGGAATAGAAGACCAGCATCTACATCAGTTCTAAATTTACATGAGGTCATGTCAGGCAAGATTAAAGGGGGACACAGTCTACTGCCTAGTAAGTCTTTAGAACGTCTTTTTCGCCTCAGAAGAAGAATCGAGTTTCTCGGACGCCTGGGTTGCGAAAGGTAAGCTATACCGTTTGGCGATGAGTGGCATGTACCCGCCATAATCTATGCCACGTATCAGTGATAGCAGCTTCTCAAATTCCAGATCATCGCCATTAAGTTCTTGTGAAGTGTTGGGAGATCTTGCATGAATCCCATATTTGCTACTCTTGGACATTTGGCCCTGGCTGTTAGTATTACTTGAACCATCACATGTCGGAGACTTACCTATGCGCAAAATGAGAGAACTGAATGTAAACCTGTGCGATATGATGCGGCAAAAACGGTAGTAAGAGCCTAAGAGATAGATTTGCTCGTGTTTGCATCACTGATGGTTCCTGACCATCAGCCGGTTTTAGCTGTATATGAACGAAGATACTGAGTTGTAAGGACCTGTAAGGATTCCTCGATTCACTATGGCAGCTATTGACTTAAACAACACATTCGGTGCACTGCTCCTTGGTGTTATCATGGCTTCCATGTCAGTACTTTGCTACTTGATATAAACTCATACGGGCTTAAATTAACTTCTGAACAGATTATTCGGGGTCACTTGCGCCCAAGTGTGGTACTACTTTCAAAATTATTCGGATAGTATTTATGTGAAATGTTGGGTACGTGGTCTGGCAATTGTTTTAAAAACAACCTCAAGATGTTTTCCCATGCAGGTACTCCTTCTGCTGTACGCCTTTCCATTGGTATCTTTTCTTCCGCACCAATGACATCGTTATGAAGAGTCTTGGAATTCCTGCATTCAGCTTTTGGAATCCATGCCGTGTACTATTACACGATCCAGCATTATGCAGAACCTCTAGCATTATTAAAAGCAACAACGTAGGTGTCTCATGCTAGATTTTTTTTATGTTGAACGAATCAAATCTTCATATCAGATCTGCCACGGTAAGGGGGAACAGAAATATCATATCTTACTCGTCTAATACACTGTTGTACGCCAGCTTACAGTCCTTATCTCAGCAAGTCGATCTTCCTTAAAACTGCTGTCGTATCTAACACGTCTGCTAATATTCGACAGTGTATTGTCATCATTCTCGTACATTTATTTTATGCTAAGCGAATTTATCATTGTGTGTTTTATGCCTTATATCGCCTATCTATGTATAACATTAATTGATGCTCACAGTGAGTCGCAACAACCTGCCACTCACGGCTATGATTGTGAGGCTCCTTACTTAAAGATTTTTCATTTCGCTTACCATAATTGATTTAGGTTATACTATCATTTGTCTCTTCTGGCCTTGGCTTGTGTATGTGCTCGCAATTACTGCCTATTTGAATTACACTTGACAGGCATCGAATTCTGCAGCTGTCGCAGGTCGAGCGTAAGTCTTTTAGTGGATTTCCTATTCTGACCTACGAATCCTCTGATATTATTAAGCTTTGAGCTAAAATACTTCGCACTCTTTACAAATGTCACGAAACTCCAAATAGCAGCACTTTCATTTTCGGTCACAGTGGACATGACTATTGCTGGATGCTTAACATACTTGCTCAATAGCAACCGGTCAGGGATACAGAAGTAAATTTTCTATGTTCTACTTGGGTGGAATCAACACTCATTCACATCCAAACTAGAACTGACACGATGATCAACCGGCTTATGATTCACGCTGTGAACAATGGCATTATTACAAGGTTGGTACATTAATGTTTTCCATCGAGGAGCTTAACACACAAGATGCTTGCTTTATCAGTGTCGTTGATATTTTCACACTTGCTTTTGTCAGCTTTCACTCTCCTTCAACCAAGGAAATGGTGCTGACTTCAATTAGGCCGCTGCAGAAGTGGATAACCTGATCTATCTAGCCATTTTTCAAGTTATTGGAAACTGTTTGACTTGTATTATTCTTAAATTATTCATTTCATTCAACATTTTTTTTCACAGTATACACAAATTGCATGATGGCAACGTGGGTATCTTTCCATTATATAAATCCATAGTCACTAAGCATATATATCTCAGACTCAATGCGCGATCAAGCATGTATTCTGTGAGCACTGGAATGACCGTTCTATCAGCGCCTCCACCTTCCCAACTTGGAACTATCTCTGTGTCGGATGGAAGTAACAGCACGAGGGTATGGAAACATTCACCTTCTTCAGAAGTTCTTAACCCATAGTCCATAACTTGTTTTATAGGGGTTTCAAGTGAATTCAAAGTTAGAGCCACATCCGAGGCCAGAATTTCCATATAAGATAGAGGCTGTGGATTCGGCCGTTTAAATATGAAGTAAATAGAACGGGTGAAATTGTATTATTTGTTGTGATCCATGTGCTCATCGTTCAAGTTCGAATTCTGACGCCCTGTAGGTTTGAAAGCGCATTCCGTGCCTCATTATTGCTGAGAGAAGGCCTATCCATTGCTTTATAGCCGAACTTCACAATCAAGAGCCTTTTAAATAAACACCAGTACAGTCATAGATCATCAGATATGACAACAAATCACGATATAGCTTCGTTCTCCACATCCACTGTAGCTATTGACCTCAAATTTGCTACAATTAAAGGTTATATATCATTTGTAGGTCAATTCATCGTTCTTTAGGATATGTCGATTTTATATTATTATCACTCACTGTTACAACATCAATTGAGCTGCTTTCCATCAAAATTTTCATTATTTTAATATTTAATTTCACATGACGCGAGTCCTTGAGATACTAGGATAAAGTTTCCTAAGGAAAAAAAAAATAGTTCTCTTGACAAATTATGATAAGAAAATAATGCATAGCACTCAACATTATGTATATATTATAAAATTAGGTGTTCCGTGTGATGAACAGTAAATGTAGAGAAGTGATTTAGGTCCTCTCTATCTCACAGATTCAACCTATCAGCATTTATGAAGGCTCTATAATTGTCTGAAGATCAAATTTCAAAAATTTATGACCAGTGTTAAGGAAATTGCTATTTTTGAGGAAGATGCACATGTTTTAAAAATGAATCTACATATAAATTACACCCATATGCGCAAGTTTCAAAAAAAAATTATGTAGATCCAGTTATCCATCAAGATTTGTTGCAACGAAATTCAAATGTCTAAATTAAATAATTTTAAGCGATCAAGCTTCGGTATTTTTGTTAAAATAAGCGACGCAATCTCGACAACATCAGAGACAGTTTGTCCTCAGGATAGGGGGGAGGGAGGGGGGGGTTCCAAGAGGGCAAACAAATGAGTATCCAACAATAGTAGACTATATATATATTATTAAATGTGAAACATATACACTATTGCAGTTAGCTATATAAAAGCCACAAGAATTTAAACCAAAGGAAGTGAGATGTATGCGAAAATGCGGTGACATCGCAAAACACTCACCAACTGTGATCCAATATTCCAATAATTTGAAGATTCACTCCACCAAAGCACTGAAATATAACCCATGTTATGTGAAATTAATACATGCAATGGTGGCAGAGAACACAGTACATTGAGAATGTATCAAACAGTGGTGGTGTAACAAAGGATAGTGGATCACTGTATGTTGAGTTTTGTCAGCAGGAGAACAAAACTCTTATTTTGGGCATAATATTGAGTAGTTACATATGTAACATCTGATGGCAGATAACTGAACTGAATACTTTTTGAATCAAAGAGCATCAGAACACTAAATGTTCCCCCGTTCCATCTTATCATGAAGCCGAAAAATTCAAGAAAGGAATTTAGATCCTGACCACCACAGGGGTTGAACCTGCAATCTTATTAGGTAATTATAAACCACACACTATTGTCATGGTCAGACACGATGTCATTTCGCCAAGCAACTGCAGTGAACATGAAATGTATAACCAATAGGCCCTCACAAAGGAAATAATGTGTGGATATTGCATGTATCTTGTTCAGTCTGCCAGCTTTCACCTTTCTGACAAGTTCTTATGCCTTCATAATGAATCAAATATAGTTTACTTTCTCATAATGCATCCCATTTTGGCCAAAACCAAGTATGTTTCTAGAAGAATTTGCATAGTGAACAATACATCACTTTTGGGAGTGATTGTAAGTATTATAGGGTGACAGGATGTGAGAATTTGTACATTTGGGCATATGAATGCACTGATTATAAATTAGATGGTACTCCTAAGGTATAATTTGCAGCTCATCATAAACAGAATCAAAATATGAAAGAAATGAGGTTCAAGAAGGTAAAGACCACACAATGCACCACCTGTCACAAATTTCATGCCAACCCAGTGCTACACATTTCTCATACATAGTGCTTCAGGGAGTACCGGCTACCAGCATTATGAAATATGAGTGGAGCAGCATCAATCTATCCATCATGAGTCCAATCAATGCACTATGCATCCGTCGGTAGCATCCCCAGTAAACAAACCAGCCCTCTAACACTTTATTATATTTCCTGATTCTTAATAAGGCTGCTATGTACATAGGACTACCTCAACATCCGAGACAACTGGGACAGAGATTAAACTTCCTTGCCATCTTTTCTTCCCTTTGGCATCACAACAGGTCACTTGGGATCTGTCAATGCTCCAATTTAATGAATCTGGCAACCTACATGGATGATTCTGCCAGTAGGTGCCAAGAACCTGTGGCCATTTTAAGTTGGTGACTGTCACAATGTCTCCATGGATGCACCATGGACTTTTTAATTCCTTTCTCAATGCACTCAATTCTGAGATCACCTGCCATCCAAAAGCAAGCACATAAGAGAGGGCTCCAACAGCCGTAAAAGAGTATTGAGAGGTGGTTATAAATTTCTTGGGGATTGATGCAAAACAGACCATGGACATATCTGCCCAAGTGAAGTAGATAATGTCATGCCTTCTGTGACAAGTCAGCACATCAACCACATCTAAGTGAATGGAAACTTGGAAAAACCATCTGGAACTTGCTTAGCATGTTTGTGGATTTAGGCTGGTTGCAAATATACTCTATTGAGGTCAAAATGTTGGATATCTGGAGGTTTGCAAGTGCAGTAGTACAGAGACTGTTGAATTAGATAGATCCTTCCCACAAGTTTACTGGTCTTTTAGGGTTGCCAATGAAATAGAGCATAAATAAAATTTTGAATTTTGAAGGTTTTCAAATCATTCAAGTAGCTAGATATACCTGAATTTCAGGAAATCAGCAATCATTTGCTGTCTGTTTGCTATGTGCAACTCTCTTGCATCCTGGAGTAAGTCATAATCATGTGCATTTGCAAGTAAAGAGATTTACTTGTTGAATTATTCACTTTGCAAAGATCCTTACCATCTTTGGTACTAGTGTGTACCTTAGAAGACATGAGGGTAGAAACCTCATGTGGCATTAGTAAAAACCCTCCTTAAAAGCCACATCTGAAAGCAATTACCCCCCAAGCAACAGCTTGTGGCCAACAGCCAACATATCATTCTTCTACTCATTACATCTGTTCTAACCACCATGAAGGTCTCCAACCCAACCTCTGATCTGTCAACGCTCCAATTTGATGAATCTGGCAACAATATTGATTTCACCCTCAGCCAGGGTGAAATCAATATTATTGAGGATATCAACAATCAACTCCCTAATACTGCTACAATCCATTCCACTTCAGGTTAGTTCATGTTCATATTATTACAAATATTCTTCTGATTAATTTTAAGGTTGCACTATGCCCAGTTCACAAGATCAGAGTGGGTACATGGATGTGCAAAAACATTTTATCCTGTAGCCCAATTTATTCCATTTCCTGAATAAGTGGTCGGCTCAACTGCAACTGGACTGTTAACTACAATACTAGATGCAGAGTCAAGATCCCTGCTTAGAATAGTTATACACCCATTTCACTGCAAATGGTGGTTCATGGTTCATGGTTTATTTTAATGCATGCACTATGGAAACATGGTCCTGACATCTAGGTATGCCTAGAGAGAATTGCTTATTACATGACAGTGTGGTTGTGAGCTCAAAATGATTCATCTATTCCCCATCAAGTAAAGCATAGCAAGCCTGTCATTATCACAGAAGGATGGGTAAGTCCTGCTGAAAGATTTTTTCCTTGCATGTTAATACCAAATATCATTGTAGGTACTCCAATGGCCTACTTTCTGGACCCAAACTGTGACACCTTAACTCACTTCTCCAAGCATGACACCATTATTGACTTAATGCTTTGTATGTCATCACCAGTCTGTAATCTGTTTTGCACTTGATGCAATGCTTTTAATTCCATAGGTGGTGATTGGACTGGAAATGTCTATAGTCAACCTGGCTGTCCCTCTGCTTGCATTGTTCAATCTTGCCTTTTCCATCTGGTAGATCTTGCCAACTATCCTTATTTAAGATCATATGAATAATAATACCTCAGCCTTCAAGAAGGTTTATTTCAATTTCACTTTGGTGAAGATTTATCTTATGGGATTTGACAACTAAAATCACCCCAGGCAGAATAGCAGGTGTCATTTAAGCCTTGATCTTTTTGAGGCAAGCTAGCCCTTTTGGTCTGGCATCTTTCTGCAATCTTCTGCATTACTAATAGTTATCTAGATAGTTATTATGTGCACAATTAGCTGTACTGGATGCTATTATTACTGTGTTAGCAAACATCTGGAATATTGGTGTGTGTTGTGAAGAATTTGCTGGATGAAGTGTGAGTCTGATGTCACATTTTTGCCTACAGTCTTAACAATGGAATCCCAAGTATGAGGAGCCCTTGGAAGGATAACAAGGACACAACAAGAGATGGAAATGTGGTCTGAAGATTTGCAATTTTGTAGTTTGACAGTCAGCTTGTCAATATTGTCAGAGAGTGCATGAGGCATTTTCTTGCCCCTTTTGGTCCTTTACAACAGGGTAGATATAGTAGCAATTTTTGGTCAATTTTGACTCAATTTTGGGTTCAATTTTACTTCAATTTTGCTGCCAAATGAAATAAGTTGGCAGTAAAATTGAACCAAAACTGAAACAAAAAACAAACAAAAGTAAGCTACTGTGAGTCACCCCTGTTCAGAAAACATCAAAATTGAATGAAAATTGAATTTTCACAGTGCCATTTTTTGTTGGCACCTCTGGCATTATTCAGCCTCTGCTAAATTTTGTCTATCAGGACTTGGTACTTATCCACAAAAGCACCAAGGCTTTCTGTTGCAACAGTCCTCACAACAAGTTCCCCAGTGTCATGATTCTTTTCTTTTCTTTTTGATATCATATCTTATCATGACACATGGTGCCATAGATTAGATGGACACAGACAACACATGCATAACATGCATTTACTAGCACTTACTGTGTAACATGAGGGCACTGACCCTCTTTCATTCTTTATATTAAATACACATGTCACAGCTGATCACTTATTATTTACATGCATGGTACTCATGTTATACATGTTGGTACAACATGGACTCAGATATTACTTACACATGTAGAACACATGTAGTTTAGTATATAGGTAGCACATTTGTACCAAGAACACCAGCCTTGAGCTGGTCATTTCCCCACTAGCAATGCAGTGCCTCTACTCCCCTTACTCCTCTTTCTTTTGAGTGATTGAACAACCTTGATGTTGTGCTATATCAGAGCATATTGTTTGTGTGTCTGACACCCAGGAACCCTGAAAATCAAAATATTGGTTCAAAAAATAGATTGAAAATTGCTCAAATCCACTATATCAGACTGAAATATTCTAGAATAAGGTGAATACTACTGAAAAGGATATTTATCTGTAGGGTAGACTGACAATAAAGTTGTTTTACAGCCTTACAGACTGGTCACAAACTCTTAAGTTGTTGGGGCAAGTCTGAAGTGAGATAGTATTTGAAAATGCAATACAAAAAGCACAAGATAAGATAAAGTGATGTCTGACACTATGCTAGCTAGATACAGTGAATGGTCTTCCTTTTCACTTATCTAGCTATATCTACAAGGGTGGTCTTCCTTACCTTACAGATACTAATGGTCTCTCTAAAACTAAATAGGGATGGTCTTCCTTTCCCTCTTTAACTCCCCAAAGCACAGTGGTCTTCCTTCTGTCTTTGGGTGAGGATTCCAGGAGATGGTCTTCCTTCTCCTGAAATTGCACTTTTTACTAATTAAGCCAAAAAGGATAGTCTTCCTGTCCCTCAGACTTCTCAAATCACTAACACAACTCCAGAACTTAGTCCTTGGCTTTGCTGTATAGTGCTCAGTTCATCACTCTCTTAGATTAGAGTATATGATGATTTTCACTCTCAAGTTGCTAGCTCTAGCTAGCATGTCTAACTTCAAAACTGAACTGGAATATGCTCATATCTCTGACTCAGCATTGCA
>JASFDH010000548.1:0-22288 GCA_036937195.1 Nidularia pulvinata
ATTTGCTTCTCTTCCTTACAGCCCCTCGAAGTGTCTTGAACCATTATTTCGACGTTAGTAGTTCTTTTTAGATTAGTCGTTCCAAGTCTGACCTCCTTGACTTTTTACAGGAAACGCTGGACCATTCGGAATTCGGGGACGATGCCAAATCAGCTTACAGCGGATTAACTGGATTTGACCTCAACACCCTTGGAGACGTCTCGCCGGAGGCGCTATAAAGATGTACTAACAGTGTTTCTTTTTGACTTGATGATTCATCCATACTCGTTTGCGCGGACTTGCTATCGATGTATAAAATAAATAACAGCGGAAACACGACTTGCATAGCTGTAGAATAGACAAAGATAAATAGAGCTTCATTCATGTATACACGATGTGGAAAAACTTCAGTCCAGGAGGGTGTTTATCGGCGTGTCCAATTAAAAAGATGGTGTCATTGGATGAGCCATGTGAATGTCCGGACCCACAGGCGTCGGGGAAGCAGGAGTCGGCGGATGGAGTCGGATAAGGACTGACTGATTCTGAATTTGATATGCCCCAAATGGGACCTTATAACACGGGATAAGGAGATTAGAAGAGGGTCTCCGGAGCATATAATACGGCGAGCACATATACGCCCGACACCCTCGACGCTATCTACGTCGATAAGCCCAACTGGCTCTCTCATGAATGTACGTACACCAGCGCTAAGCGTCGGCGATCCACTGATTGGTACGCAGAAACCCGCAGACGGACCCTCGCAACACACTCAGGTAAGCCAGTGTTTTTATTAATAACCCCGCATTCGTCGCCTCTCGCACACGACTTGCAATGAGTGGCGACGACTCTGCTGCGAGCACTGTGCCCAATGGCGCCGGGGCTAGCAGCTCAAGTAGCACCAGCACCACCAGCAGTAACGGCAACGGCAAAAAACGCAGCTGGACAGCGTACATACCCAGGCCGGGGAGCAGCGGGTCGATGTCCAAGCGCACGGCGTCCAGGCCCAAGGACATTTTTGTTCTCGAGGAGGGCAAGGAGCTCGACCTCGCTGCTCCGCGCCCTGTCCACCCGGTAGACCCCGCCCTCGTGCCCCAGGCATCGTACCCAGCTGCGCCCCCGTTCAACCGCGCAACGTCTATGGACTCCCCGCCTGTCTCCCGCCCTGCCTCCCGTCCCACCACTCCCAAACGCTGGAACTCTTTACTGACCTCCTCTTCTTCCACTTCTCTATCTACAAAGGAACTCGACCACAAAGCCTCGCAGCCCATCTTCAACGCAGTCGAACGCACCAACTCCAACCTACCCACCTCACCTCCGCCCGCAAGCGTAACTGCAAAGGGCGACTCCAAGGGCTCTTTCGGCAAGATGTCCTTCAGCTCCATGATGGGCGGCCTGTCCTCCCTGTCCCTCTCCCGCACCAGCACCCGCGACAGCACCAACGACAAGGACGACAAGGACAAGGACTCTCGTGGCCGCTCGATGCTCAAGATGAAGCGCGTCAAGAGCGCTTCCCAGGCCCCTGCCGAGTCGGATGCCTCCCGCAGCCGCTCTCGCGCACGCTCCCAGTCCCCCTTCTCCTTCCGCCGCTTCAGGTCGGGCGAGCACTCCCCCACACCCCAGCCGCTCCCCCTCAACGCCTCCGACATCAACCTCTCTGACTCTACCTCCTCCCTCGTCCCTCGGAATGCCTTCACCGATGAACCCGACAGTGGTGACGAGACCGTTGGAGAGACCGACATCGAGGCCGAAACGAGCGACGGCGAGTCCGACTTCGACGAGGACGTCTTTGACCCTGTCACCGAGCGCAACACGGAGCGCAACGCTATCTCCGCCGTGGACCCCGAACCCGGCCTTACCGGTCTTCTAGACGGGGAGGAGCCCGACCCCCTCGGCGAGGGCGTGAACGTTGTCGTCCCGCCCGAGCCGTACTTCCCCTCCTCCCTCAACACCTTAGGCTCCGCCGGCTCGCGCAACAAGCGCAACCCGAAACGCCGTAAGTCCATGCGGCACCATGAGCCGCTGCCCCTGCACACCTCGCGGCCGAGCTTCCAGCGAGATCGGTGCACCATTACCATCACGCAGGGGGAGCCGGAAGGCAAGCTCGGGGGGCGGCGGAAGAGGCGATACGTCGTCGCGAGTGATCTGAGCGAGGAGAGTCGGTATGCGGTGGAATGGGGGATCGGCACGGTGCTGAGGGACGGAGATGAGATGCTTGTGGTGACCGTGGTGGAGAACGAGTCGAAGGGTGCGTTGGCCGCTTTTTTGCAGTGATTATTTCGTTAGCAGCTAATGGGTATACCGTACAGTGGACCCACCGATTCCGAATGCGGCAGACCGGTCGAACAAGCTCAGGAGTCAGCAGGAGGTGTGTGCCGTGTTTCCTCTGCCACTGGTTGACAATGGCTGAACTCCCTCGTAGCGCCAGGGCATGGCGTACATCCTCGCACGCCAAGTGACGAGCCTCCTCCAGCGGACGCGCCTTAATGTGCAGGTGGGCTGCCAGGCATGGCACGCAAAGAACTCGCGGCACATGCTACTTGGTACGATTTCTCGCAGGTAAAATGGGGGGCCATTCTAACGTGGTTCAACGCAGACATTGTGGATTATAACGGGCCCACCATGCTTATCGTAGGGTCGCGTGGGCTAGGACAGCTGAACAAGTTCGTGTTCTGCTGTTATTATTTATTATGTACATTTTACCTAACTCCGCATATAGCATCCTTCTCGGCTCGACATCGCACTATCTCATACAGGTGCTTATCATTCCTCCTCCTAACCCCGCTCTTTTCAATTCATTCCTAACCTCCTCCCTCCCCTCTATGTAGAAATGCTCTGTCCCCGTCATGGTCGCGCGCAGGCGGCTTAAGCGTCCCCCGAAGAAGTCCGCGCACCTTTCCAAGCACCGGCAGCATGTTCCCCTCGCGGAGGCAGGCATCGACCGCGTGCTGTCCAGGGTCGACCAGGACGTCAAGGTCATGCGGGACGAGGTGGAGAAGGACGACATACGCCGTGTCGGCGGGCCCGGGAGCCGAGACGACCCAATGGGTATCGTGGAGGGTGGCCACGGCGAGGAAGAGGAAGAGGAGGGCGTGGAGGAGGATGTAGAGGGGGAGGAGGACGAGCCGGCTGCTATTAAGGTTGCTGGTTAGGATGATGGCGTTATTTTAAAGTGCGTTTTTGGCGCTTTTATTGAAAGCGCTCCTAGGGTATTTGCTTAACTCACAACTGGGGCTTATTGATGATGGACAATCCTTTTTTCTTTCACGATTACTGTACCTTTTCTCTCCACTCAACTTACTGCGTTCAGTCATCTCTCACCTTGATGGTAATTTACAAGCAGTTCCATAATAGATTAAGTCAATATCGAGTTATTTAAAGAAGACGAATAGATGAGCATTCATAATGTCACGCTAGACATCGGAACGGTCCCCCATTATCGGGCTGAAGAGTGTGCTTTGGTACAATATTTCATATGAATTGGGTGGTAGATGCAGGTCAGATGCGCTAATGTTACATGTTAATCGCTTCCAGGTTTTCCGACAACAAAGAAAGCAAGGAAAGCTCAAAGATGGGACGCAGGCACGGTCCCGAAGAGCTCCTTCAAGAACGCCTCGCTGTTGGGAGGTCTGCCAAGGAAGTCCTGCAATAACACAGAAAGTCAGTATTAGCAGTATATGATTATGTGATTCCTTACCTTGAGAGAGTCGACTTCCTCACGACTTCCACCGGCGCGCAGGATCGCGTCGCGGTAGCGCTTGCCACGCGCGGGGTCGAGCGGGTCGGCTTTGAAGACGGTAGCTACATAGTATTGTCAATCAAATGTCCAATTAAACAGGTCCAGTCGACTCACCATACATATCCGCAGCAAACACAAGGGAATATGTATATCTACAACCCCGCAATAAGCCACCGCACGCAGAGCAGAGATACACAACATTCCACTTACCCGTAATAACCAGCATCATAACCCCCCGTGATGTGCCCGAACGTGCCCTGTCCGGGACAGGGCTTGCCGGCCTTCACGAGCGAGACCTTTTCGCGGAGGGCGCTCCAGAGGTTCGTGTAGTCGGCGCTTTCTGCGAGGGGTGTCAGAATTAAATAAGGAAAGGGAGGGGTGGATGGATGGGTAAGGCACCTTGGTCGGTGTGTACTTTGATGTCGAAGTTGGCAAAGAAGAGTTGGCGGAGGTAGAACAGGCCGACATTGACATACCGGCTAGCACTACATTCAGCTATGCAAAACATAAACACAAAAAGCCCCACGAACCTCTTAACGATTTTCTCAATCAGCTCTGGGGAAAGCGGCTTCCCCGTCTCATAATGGCTCGACATCCGCTCCAGGACCTTCGGCTCCCAGCACCAATTCTCCAACATCTGCGACGGGGCCTCCACAAAGTCCCTTGCCACGCTCGTCCCATGGAACCGCGCGAACTTGGTGCGGCTCAGCAGGCCATGGAAGACGTGCCCCATCTCGTGGAAGAACGTCACGACGTCGTCGTGCCGCATCAGCGCGGGCTTGTCCGGGGTCGGCTTGGCGAGGTTCGCGACCATGGCGGCGAGAGGGTAGCTGCGCCCTCCCTGGGGGAGGTCGTATCCCGCGAGGAGGGGCCAAACGGCGGCGTGCGAGTATTTGGAGGCTGTGGGGGCGTTAGGCGGGGATGAGAAAGGGGATTGGAGGGACTAACCGCGCGGGAAGAGGTCGAGGTAGCAGTACCCCACAAAGCCAGACTCGTCTTTCGCGTCCTTTTCCCACACCGCGAATTGCTGGGCCTCTGCATAGACTCTGTTAGCCCATCTATTGTAACCACGAAAAAAAAAGCATTTACGCACCAGGATGCCACACTGATCCACCCTTGATCTCCTCGAACTGTACCCCCAGCAGATTCTGGTAAATCTCCAAAATCGTAGGGACGACGACGGACACGGGGAAGTACTCCTTCACGAGCATGTCGTCGAGGTCGAGTGTCTCTTCGATGTACTTGCGATCGTAGTAGCGATAGTCCCACACGTAGAACTCGCCGTCGAAGGGGAATCCCTTCGCCTCGTGCTCCTTCTTCTTCATCTCGAGGAGGAGGTCACGCTCTTTCAGCGCGACGGGGCGCAGTTTCGCTTCGAGGTCATCGAGGAACTGGTGTGTACGGGTGAGTGAGACAATACTGGATGGAATGAAAATGGGGTGGAAATGTACCTCGTCAACGGCCTTGGATGTCTTGACCATCTTCACCTCCGTGATGTAGTCCGCCCACGTCTTGTACCCGAGGAGCTTCGCAATGCGGCGGCGCAGATCGAGCACCTTGCTGAGTAGAGGGACATTGATCTCGAGACGGGACTCGTGCCCTTCCTGCGCGCGCTGGCGCGTCGTTGGGTTTTCGGCGAATTTGAACTGTGGAAGATGGTTAATGCTTGTTTGAGTTTCAGTGAGAGGGAAGGGAGGGAGCGCACGACGGGGAAGATGTCGGGGGTCTTGTAGGTCACGTCGTAGAGCTCCTTGTCGCCCTCGGTGCGCTTGGTGTAGCCGGAGATGACGTCCTTGGGGACGCCCTTGAGCTCTTCTTCCGTGAATGAGATAACGCCCTGTGAATGGAAAGTTAGTTGGTGCCGCGGAAGGCTGCATCGAACGCACGTTTTCCTCGTTGAAGTTTTTCTAAGACTAGTGTTAGCTACGAGCGACGAGACATTGGAACGGTGCTCACGCTGAACTCGAGGCAAGTCTGGGATAGTTCTTTCTTGAGTTTGGTCAGTTCTTCGCGTTCGGCTTCAGGCAACGCGAGTCCAGCGCGTGTGCCATCCAGGATCTACGGCGAAAGTAAGCATTGTTTTCTGTGCAAATTACAGGAAACGCACCATCTTCTCAACCAAGCGCTGCTCCTCCGGGGACAGCTTCTCCCATTGGCCGGATTCCTTGATGTTTTTCTCCGCTGCGACCTTGGCCTGGTAGACGTCGAGGCGCATGGAGGACTCGACGCCAAAGTCGCGTACGAGGGACTCGGCCGCGTTGGAGGCGTCGCGAAGCTCCTTGGTGGGGGAGACGTTTTGGTAGAAGGAGAGCGGCTCGGCAACGGCGTCGAGCTCTGTTTCGGCGCGAGCGAGGGCGAGCTGCGGAGCGGGTCAGAAGCTGTGGGGGGTGTCTGGGCGATGGGGACTTACGAATACCTAGAGATGGGTTAGAGATGGGTTATAATATGGAATGCAGATAGAGGAATGGACTAACTGATTCAAAGTTACAGTCCTTGGGATCGAGAGCACCGATCTTGTCCTGGACGGCGCGGTCCTTCTCGATGATCTGGTTAGTGAGACGGGTAATGTCCTCAGGGGAGTGATCCCAGGAGGGCGGGGCCTGCGGAGGGGTGAGAGACATTGTGGTAGACGAGGAGAGGGCAGCAAAGAGGGAGTGGCGGAGCGAGGAGGAGGAGAAGGAGCGAGCACACGACACCAGGCTGCGTGCTCGGGTATCT
Source organism: Nidularia pulvinata (assembly GCA_036937195.1). Taxonomy (NCBI): domain Eukaryota; kingdom Fungi; phylum Basidiomycota; class Agaricomycetes; order Agaricales; family Nidulariaceae; genus Nidularia; species Nidularia pulvinata. The sequence goes on from JASFDH010000548.1 coordinate 6,434, forward strand.
CCACTCAGCAACGATATCGATGATCGCCAGCTAACAGCCGCGAGTCCAACGGCAAGGGCGCCTCCCCATCCGACGCGTCTTTTCGCGACCAACGCACATCGTCGTCCTGCTTGAAGCGCCATCATCGACCCGCTCGACGCCGCCCGTGAAATTTGCCAACATTGTTTGATTCAACCGATTTACCGATCTTATCTTATCTTTTGGTCTCTTGACAAATTATAAAATGTCTATGCGACTCATTACAAAGTACTTCAACACACAAGCCACCGCGATCGACGATAAAACGGTGGTGCATATCACAAGACAGTGTCTAGACGCGTGACTGTCTAAGCTTAAGACCGGGCTAATCTACACGGAGGCTATATTACAAGTCCGTTACATTTTTCATTTATTACACCGCCGCATACAGTCCAGTGGCAATTTACTTGCTGGCGTACACGTTGCCCTTGCCTGTGAGCTCAGTCTGCACCACCAGGGAGCGCGGTGCATCGAGCGCCTCCATGATCACCTCGACGAGCTGGATCTTGTTCGCCTGCGCGAACTCGGCGTTGTCGAGGAGGGCAGATACTTCCTCCTTATTGTGGACGGTGTAGGTCTGCGACTTGGTCCCGTCAATGTCGCCGAGGACCTTGAGCAGATTCGTCCATTGCCACTCGGAGATGTCGTTGTATTTCCTGCAGAATGACGACGGGAATCGTAAACATGACATAAAAGGAAGAGATAATATGGTGCTGACCTGTGCTTTCCGTGGATGTATCGTTCAATAGAGTAACCCTTGTTGTTGAGCACGAAGACGATGGGCTTGAGGCCCAGGCGGATCATAGGTGACAGCTCTTGCACCGTCAGTTGCCTGGACAGATAAAGTCAATTTCGCATAGTTCAGCAGATAGACTGGTACCTACAAACTACCGTCTCCAACGAACAGGATAACTCTGCCCTTTTTGGTGTCGCGGGCTGCGAGGGCTGCACCAAGGCAGCTACCCACCGACCACCCAATGCTTCCCCACAGGATCTGACTGACAAGGATGGACTGCTTGGGAAGGGGGATGTCGAGAATACCGAAATTGGCGGTTCCAGTCTCCGTGACAATGACATCCTTCTCCTTGAAGAACTCGCCAACACGAGGCCAGAACCACGAATGCGATACAACAGGGCCCTCCTCCTGTGGCACAATATTGCTGAACTTGTGCACTGGAATCTTGCTCGCCACCGCATGGAACTCCGTGAGCTTCTCCGTGAGCTTCGGCAGGAGCTGCTTCATGCCGATGCCGGGGAACGTCGCGAACTGCACCTTCGAGTAGTCGGAGTGCAGCTCAATGTGTCGCCGGGTAGGGACCTTGTATGTGAAGTTGCCGGTGTTGAAGTCGGAGGCGAGGGAGCCGACGGAGAGGATGAGCTTAGCACCTTCGACTTTGGATTTGATGTCGGGGTCGGTGATGGTGCCGACGTAGATCTGGGTGAGAGATGCAATGAGCAAACGCGTTTCGGTAAGTGGGGCGAGGTGCACGTACACCTCCGTAGCGCTCGTAGCTCTCATCAATAGCCGTTTTCCCCATGGGCGCAGCATAAACGGGGAACCCAGTCTTCAGCAGCAGATCCTTAACTTCATTGCGCACGTCATGTCGGATAACGCAAGCATCGATCAGAACAACGACATCGCCTTGAACCTCCTTGACACGTTCGTGGATGAGATCAGCGACGAACTCCTCGGTCGAGGGATCGTTCAGAGGGAACGCGGGAGAAAGGGGCGTCTTGAGACGCTCCGAGGATATTTGCTGGTTGACCATGTCCGTGGGCAGCGTCAGGTACACGGGGCGCGCCTGTGGAAGTATCGGTTCGCGTCAATTCGACGGGGGAAGTAGGGTGGAGGACCTACCAGGGTAATACAATCTGTAATAACATGGTCAATTTGCTCTGCGGCAGTGTGCGCGCTCATGAGGATAGCCTGGCTGGTCGTGAACTGCTTTGCAGCTGTAGCATAGGCTTCGTATCTGGGGAAGAAATTAGATATTATTGGTTACTCCAGTGAAAAGTACATTTACCGTCCATCTCCGAGGGTGTGGTGAAGGATGGGCTTTGCCTTCTGCTGGCCGGTGCTGGGCACTCCGACGATATGGAGTACGGGGACCATCTCTGAGAAGGCGCCGGCGATGCCATTGACGGCTGAGAGCTCGCCCACTCCGAATCTAATACATTTAAGATCGTGAACTGTTGAAAACGATAAGGCTAGCTTACGTAGTAGTGACTACTCCCAAAGAGTTTTCTTTGACACGCGCATACCCGTCTGCAGCGTAAGCTGCATTAAGCTCATTACTATTAATGAAGAGATAAGCTATTTTTGGAATAGGCGCTGGTGAATATTCCACGCACCAGTTTCCGATCCATTCGATGGTGTCATGGTCTTCGACCAAGTCCTAAGGATAAAACAATTCTCAGTATCGATAACGTGCGCCAAAATGCCATAACTAACAAGGAATCCAAGGTTGAAATCACCTGGGAGGCCGAACATGGACTGTAATGACGTCACGATTGAGCATAACGATGAACGAGATGTGTTTTCGACGAACACGCACCGTAACACCCAGCTGGGCGAGTCTTGCAAGGAGATAGTTGCCGACCGAGATCTTTTCGACACCTTTCTTCTCCTCGAAGGACTGCACCTGAAGACGAAGGCGGTCGATCTCGCTTTGGAGAGCTGAGGTTGATTGCGGCATCCTTGAGAATGTAGGATGGAAGTAAGATGTTTTTAGGAAGGTGGAAGAGGTTGTATGTTGAGGAAAGGGAAGGGAGGAAGTCTCGGATTATATAGGAAATATAAACGGAATCGCGACGTCAGATGTTCTGGCTCTATTCAGAGCGGAAAGACGATTGGCTATCGCCTCGGTTAAGGTCGGTGAGGGAATCGAGACTCTAGAGCTGACCTCGATCTGCTCTGAAGATGAGAATGTGATTGGCTGCCGCATCGTTGTTCTTTAATGGAGCGTGGCCAAGGACGGCGATACGCGTGTAAGGTGCTCAAAGGAACTATTCTGAGATTGCTACTGTGCAATTTTGGCCTACAGCCGTTCTAGAATTAGTCTGCTGTTCTAGGTCTGGGCTCATACGTTGATAGAGAGGAATAGAGAGGTCCGAGGACCTGCTCGCGTATGGAAGAGACGAAGAGCTGGCTGATTAGCATAGGGCTTGGAGGACCTTGGTAAGCGCTGGCGAACATCCGTGCACGGAACTATCGGGACGGTTGGGTGATGACGCTCTGTAAGAGACAGACGTCACGGAGACGAGAGTACTCGTGAGAATTTTCGGGGCACGCGTTGCTCACGTGATGAGACGCGTTTTTGAACATATCGACGCTCCTGATCACGGCAAGATCACGGTGTTCATTGCTGCCTGCAGCCACCGCCTAGCGGCCCCTTCTTCAACCCTCTACTCATCTTCATGTCAGATTTCACTCCCTGCTAAGGCCGTACCACCTCTACCTGAGTCTGTCCTGGTGTAACCATATCCCTGCTATCATATTCATTCCCCCTCGCATCGTGTTCTGAGATCATATATCTACTATGACTATATCCAAAGAAACCGAGATTAGTGGCGAAGACTACACATCTGACTCGGACTCGTATTTGAGCTGTGAATCCACAGACGGACCTCCTCCTGCCTCTGAGATTCCACGCTGCCTCGCCAACTGGTGGCTTAATGAGAATCTCGGCTCAGGGTATTCTGGTATGTCATTCCCGTGTCCACAACAGCTCTATCGCTGATGCTTATTCTGCACAACAAGGCTCCATTTTTCGTGCAACGCACGTCCACACCGGCCAAATCGTTGCGCTCAAAGTGCAGCATGTCAACCATCCCTGTCCCACCAATCGCTACGAGCGGCATCTCTACCCGTTCCTCCAAGGCGCAAAAGGCATGCCGAAGCTGTGGGCCGCTGGTGTTCAAGGCGAATGGGACTATCTCGCTATTGATCTTCTCGGTGCTAGCCTGGATAATCTATACAGGAAGAGCGGGAAAGATATCATGGACCTCAGAAGCGTGTGTTCGATTGCAATGCAAGTGGTTAGCAGCCCTCCGTTCGTTGATCTCACTATCTGACTTTACTGAGCAACTCACGAGCAGATAGCGCGACTCGAACTAATGCACAATCGTGGAGTTCTCCATCGCGATATCCAACTGGGCAACTGCGTCATCGGCCTGCCGCCTCACGAGAAGACGGTATACATGATCGACTTTGGGTTCTCCAAGCGTTATATCGATCCATACACCAATAAGCATATCCCGGATAGCAAGCTGAAGCGCGATTTTATTGGAAATTACTGGTTTAGGTAAGGATAATTTCTCCTCTACAGCAACAGTCGCTGAATTGCTGGTCAGCTCTGTGAACGTCCATTGCAAGGGAAAGGGTAAGCTGTCGTCGCACATTCATGAACTCAGATTAATCCCACAAACCATGGATAGTCCCCTCACGACGAGATGACCTCGAAGCCGCTGCACTCATGTTTATCCATCTGTTAACGCCTCGTGGGCTCACCTGGACACGGAACGGTGTTCCTAAAACGGATGATGCCCACAGGCGCCTCAAGGCCGAGAAGAGAAGTGCAACTCCAGAGGACCTATGCAGGGGCCTGCCCGCCGTGTTCGAAGAATTCCTCCGATACTGCCGACGACTCAAGTTCAAGGATTGCCCTGATTACGCGTGGTGGGTGCACGAGTTCCGCCAACTGGCGATTGACGAAGGATTCCCAGACACTGATGATTTCGTCTGGCCGCCACCACCTCCGCCTGTGGTAATATTATCTTTCCATTTACTGGTACGATGAGCTCACACATCTGCTACAGACACCCCCACCTAAATCTATGAATACCCCTCGTCGTCCACCAGCTATCAATGCGGACGACATGGAAGGTATCTTGAACGACCTCACGAAACTCAACCTCGGGGAGCGCCAAGTCCTCGTCGACAAGACCAACGTCGACGAAGCGGTGCGCAAGGCCAAGGAAGCTGTGCAGGTTGACTTAGGCAAGTCTGGACAGAAGGAGAACAAGGGTGTCATCGTGATAAGTAGCGACTCGGCGAAAGGCAGGGACGCCTCGATACCACCTCCGTTCTTGACACCCAAGGCGCACAGATTTGAGAAGCTTACGAAGAGGGCCGGGCAGGCCACCGACAATGCGGCTCTCTCCCAGCTCGTGCACGAGTTTATCGAGGTGATGCAGTGCAATAGCTCGAGGACATTGACGAAGGAGGCGTTTCACTTCTTGGATGTAGTGTACAAGCAGTTGGCAGATCCGTCGGTGTTCATCCAGCCTATGCGGTAGGTCTTCTTTGTTCCTGTTGAAATGCTTGCTCTCGCTTAAAGCTTGGCTAGAACATCGAGGACGCGATCCATCAACGAAGTGGTGCCGGAGAAGGAGCCGGCACACGTCAAACTCGGGGTCGTGGCGCGGCTCAGGAGGGAAGTGGGGAAAGCTACGAATAACAAGGCGCTGGCCGCCATGGTTGTGGATTTTGGGAGGGTCACAAACAAAAGTACCGGGCGAACTGTAACGAAGGTTCGGGTTCACGGAGTCATTTTACTTCCGCTTCAAATTTCTGACGCCATATTTTATTCAGGACGGATTTGCCTTCCTGGAGGGACTGGCGGAGCGGCTGAAGGCGCTGCAGTAGGATTGCAAGTAGGTGTAATTCCCCGGATGTACAGCTGTAATAGTCGACGCGACTCGATAGATACTTGTATACTGTATATATGGACGTTGTCTGCGGGACTCTGGCACCTCCAGCTCGACGTCGAGCAGGCTGGAACAAAATTCCGGCCGATTGAGGCCTCCGCCGCTTCTGTTTGACGTCCGTCCTGAGGGCAACCGATCATTTTGGCGATAATCTCATGCTAATGGGCGCGCCATAAGGCGCAGAATGGCTTTCATTGAGCCAGTCAAATTCGCCCCAATGCAAAAAAAAATTGGCGCGGCAAAGTCCGATCACTCCTTCCCCAACAAATGTACCAGCTATATGAGCTCCTGTCACTCTCAGCCCAGTGCGCTCGCAAGGATCCCTCCTCGGTCCCACTTTCCCTTATATCTCCGGGCCCTTTCTTGTGTCCCTGATACCTAATTTCTTTTCTACACGACGGACGACCCAGCCATGGCAAAGGACAACTCCCCCGTCACCGTCGTTGAGCAGGAGACATATGTGGTGCCAGATATTCCCATTAAGGAGTTGCTCGATGCCATTCCGTAAGTCTTCAGGCTCCTCCGACTAGCCAAATTATCTTACTCACTTGTATCCCCGCTGTGCAGCCCCCACTGCTTCAAGCGGTCGGCCATAAGATCAGGGATTTATCTGTACGTCCTTCCTGTTTATTTCATCAAAGAACACATTTTGAACAGCACACATAGCGCCTGGGATGTCTTTGTCATTTGGTGCCTCTACCAAGCCACCATCTTCGTCGACACATTCATCACCCGAGCTGTTCTACCCAATGCCGCTCTCTACTGGGCCGCAGAAATCTCTCTGTGGGCTCTCTACGGCTTCTGGGCCGGGCTCTTTGCTACCGGCGTCTGGGTTATTGGCCACGAGTGCGGGCATCAGGCGTTCTCTGAATCCAAGTTTATCAACAACTTGGTTGGATTCTTCACTCACTCTGCGTAAGTTTATTTTTAGCTCACTTCACAATATTATATTTTCTTGATCGCTAACTTGGTATATGGATCCAAAATGTAGTGTTGGTGTCCCCTACCATTCATGGAGGATCACCCATGCTAAGCACCATGCCTCGACGGGACACATGACCCAGGACCAAGTCTTCGTCCCTCATACTCGCTCTGAGCTGGGCCTCAAGGCTTTCGATCCCGCTCGCGAGGACCGTCTTGGCTCCCGTGTCACTGAAGAAGTCAAGAAAGAGCTTTGGGAAGCTCTTGGCGACTCCCCCATTGGTGCTGTCATGGGATTGGCCACTTACTTGGTGAGTCTGCCATTAGCCGAATTTTTCTTCTAATTTATTAATATTAACGCTTCTTTTTCTTCAGCTCGGTGGATGGATTGCATACATCTTCACTAATGCATCTGGCCAGTCAAGGTATCCCAAGGGCACCAACCACTTCAACCCCAACTCCGCCATGTTCGCTCCCCACCACTATAACCAGATCATGATATCCAACGTCGGCATCCTCATGTGGCTCACCGCTGTCGTCAGCGCCATCATGCACTTTGGATTCCTCCAGGTCTTCAAGACCTACCTCGTCCCTTACTTGTGGGTCAACCACTGGCTTGTGCTCATTACATTCCTCCAGCACACCGACCCCCTCCTCCCCCACTACCGCGCCCCTGAGTTCACTTTTGCTCGTGGTGCTCTCGCCACTCTCGATCGCAACCTCCTCGGCGACTGCGGTAGCATCATGGGATGGCTCGGAGCCCATGCTACTAACGGTATTTCGGAGACTCACATCGTCCATCACGTCTCTAGCAAGATTCCTCATTACAACGCGTAAGTCCTTTAACTGCAAGTATTCCTATTCACGTGCTTAAATGGATTTTATATCCAGTTGGGAAGCCTCTGCAGCTCTCAAGAAGCGTATCCAGGGTCTCGGCTTCCACTACGAAGGTGCACCTGGTGGCTGGGCTGAGTTATACCGTGTCTACAAGGAGTGCAAGTTTGTCGAGGATGATGGCGACGTCGTCTTCTTCAAGAACGCGTACGGTATCGCCAAGACACGCCCGGTGTTCGCTTCTGAGTCAGCGAGCGACTCGGGCGTCGAGGTCGACAAATAGACGGATAACAACACGCATGGCTGGTTGTTTTGTTTTATGGTATTTTATATTGGATCTAGAGCAGCTTAACGACATCATACATACATAACATCGTATCCACTACTCTATTCCCTTAACATATACTGACAGTGGCAGTTGAGATGCTGATGCGTAGATGCATGGCTAAAAGTCTAGCAACGACAATATCACTTAGCGGAATGAATTTGGATCTTGCCAATGTTTTGTGCGAGCTACTTGTAAGGATGCTAGCGCTCATCGTCTGCAATGCTGTCTATGATGCTCTCTTTCCACTGCTCTGCAAACTCCTCAATATCTTTTCCGCTGCTCATGCTCACCGCTTCGAAGGGGATCATATTGTGCTGATGTGTAGGGGCATTCGACGACGCAGCCGGATGTGCGGGTGAATCAATCACATTGAACATTGGTAGGCCATTCCCTGATGCAGCAAGGGATTGAAGATCTTCGTAAGTGAAGAGCAAAGGATCGGTTGTCTGAGAGTATGGGTTAAAATCGAGAATGTGTCCCCGAGAAAAGTCGCGGGTGAGAAGAAAGTCAAACGTGTCTGAAAGATTGTCGTATTTCGTCGGTTAGAATACTCAAGAAAGTGATAATGTGAGGACGTACAGTCTTCATGAGTCTCCCATTTAGGCTTGATTTTGTCCTCCCAGAACTGCTTAACTGAAAAGACAATCTTCTCGCGTGTAGCTGGCTCATTCAGGAATTCATAGTAGTTTGTATCCCGCTGCGATATGCCTGTATATTGTGCATTTTATCAGATACCCATTCCAAAACTCCGTTAGGAAGGAAAGCTAACCAATTAGGCTGTTGCGTCGTACAAAGCACCGGAGTTCGCGACTGTGATCGACTGGATACCATTTCCGCAAGACTAACTCCAGTTCGTATGGGAGTTTTTGGCCCTTCGGCAGGGAAGCTAGATCGCAGTTTTCAAACACTGTCGCAGGGTGAAGATCGTGCGTGACAAAGTCCGAGGATTTGAGCAGGAGATAGACCTCTGCTGGGGTTGTGCATTTCAGTGGGGAAGAGGCAGGGAGGACCCAAGATGCATCCTAGACGTGAGCATGATTAGATTAAGCAGGCCTGAGGTGTTCACGGAGTTGGGGACCTTGGGTGAAGTGAAATTGAGCTTGGGAAACACAGCGCCATACTGTTGTATACAATCACGGATCCGCTTATCAAGTTCAGGAAAGGCGTAGTGTTTCGTGTCTTCGTCATCTTCGTCACTATCTTCGTCATCGGAGAGCGTGCTCTTAGCTGGTCTGTATGCCGGCAAAGAAAATGAGCCAGATTGAAGTCAAGAAACACGATGGTTGTTGACCAACACATCTTCTGAGCCTTCTGGAACGAATACCCCATCTGAGTCTAAGTAATCATGGAATTCCTTAGAGAGAGGGCGAATGACGGTCGACTTGATGGTTAAATTAGAGAACAATTCATACCAGCAGGAGAACTGGAATGAGAGGATGTAGGCAGGTGTTTGTGTTGGGAATAGTGGAAGTTCGGAGGAAGACATAATTCACTGATCTGGAGATCGTCGTGGTCCAAACGGCGACAGCACCGACGTCATTCACCACGAAATGAGTTGATCACCGATACTCATACATTCATGCTGGAAGATCGAATCGTTCTCTCAGTTCGACACACGGCTTTCGAATGGGTATAGGTTCATTGTATTAACTTTATCTAGAGCAGTATAAAGATAGAAGAATGTTCACGATAGATAATGTCCGATAAAATGAACAATTTATGTGTATGAGTGTTGAGATGTTGCAGAAATCCAAAATCAATGAGCCTGTTTGTGGGATCCAGCAATGTACTCAGCGTGCCACCACTATGGAGGAAGAAACGAATATAAGAACACAACCAGGGAGAGAAGAATGAAGCCTACCTCCACCATCTTCTTAACACCCTCTTCAAGACCAACCTCAGGCTCATAACCGAGAATCCTCCTGGCCTTCTCGATATTGTGCCACCTCGAGACACAGCTGTATGTCACCTTGAACCGTGTGAATGCCGGCTCCTTCCCACTGAGCCAGCCAAACCACTCTGACCCACTCGCCGCTATCAGCCCAATCGACTTCGGGAGCTTGATCAAACCGCGGTCCTTCCGCTTTTCAGGGAAGTACGCGTCCAACTGATGCCATACAGTCCGGGGGAAGTCCCAGAAGTAGGAAGGCTCGCCATTGGTGATAAAGAACACTTGCCCGTCAACCTGCAGCGGAGACACGTCGGGGTTCTGTATTTTTGCTTGTTTAAGCGCAATTTCGGAAAGCTGGTCGAAACGCGTCCGCATGACGGGACGCTTGGACGGGCCGGGATGAGGATCGTTGAACGCTGCCTCGATTTCTGCAGCATTGGGGGGAGGGGTAACATAGGGTCCTAACGGGCGCGCTTCGCAAGTCGGGACGCGGTGCTTGCCAGTTGTGACGTCGATGGAGGGAAGAGGCGTTCTCACGAATTCGACCTCTGCATCGGCTAGAGCGGGGACATCATCAATCGTTTCGGGAAGCTTCTCCAGTGCAGACAGGGGCGGGGCTGGTGGGGGGGAACCGAGTTTGTCCGCGGCTAGGAGATGCGCGCGGGCCACGTTTCCAACATATGTCCAATCGAAGAGGTTCGTATTGTCACCGATTTGGAAATGGGTTTGACCCTCTTCGTAGACTTTGTACAGACCAGTCATCACTTGTCGATCTCCAGGGCTAATGCCTATGTCAGAGACGTACAAAATAGGGAAAAGAAAATGCTCACCCAAAGATGCCAGCAGGTCGGAGAGCGACTGTTAGCAGTCCCCCCTTTCCATTCGCTTCCAAGACAGCCTCCTCTGCTTTGGCTTTTGATTCGTTGTAGGCGTCCATGGGTTCCTCAGGAAGAGGTACGCGTTCGTCGATGTCGATAATATCCGCGCCATTGAAAATGACACCCGCTGAGCTTGTGAATACAAGCTTACGCACCCCAGTGGAGACTGCTGCAGCGATCACAGCTTTTGTTCCGTCAAAGTTGACCTTGAAATAAAGTGCAGCATCCTTTAGGCCTGCAGGGGGGGATGCGGTATGTATAATGCAGGTAGCACCGCTCTGCAAAGGGGCAATTAGTGGATGGTGTATGAGGTATAAAACAAACAAACTTTTCTGAGAGCGTTTGCGACTTGGTCCTGATCTGTAATGTCGCCAGAGTAAAATGGGACGTCATGATAGCGCTGGACGATGTCGAAGACGGAGACGGAGTCTTTTCTGTCCAGCAGCTGCTGCACAATGTGCCGTCCCAAGAAGCCACTTCCGCCAATAACCAAATATATGTCATTTTTGGGCGACATTATTGCTTTAGGTGGGTCGTAATAGATCGTGTTAGGGGGAAGATGGGAAGAAGAGGGTGGGGATGCGGGGATCTCGAGTGGAACGATATATTTTTCCCGGAACGAGTAACGCGTCCCACGTGACTTATTGCCGTTAGTCGCGCCTCGCTCCCGTTTTGTTTATTCCACCAACCATCGAACCGCTCTGGGCTCTGTCTTCCTCCATGGACGCTACATATGCAAAGAGATCATATACTGACGAGGAGAAAAGGCAACTCATCGCAAATCTCGACATAGAAGGTGTGTAGCAGCTATAATATGTGTTAATCAACTGATCCTTATACATCTACACCACCAACCTTGCAGTCGCCCACCGGACACGTCAATTCGAAGCATGGCTAACAGATCGTCTGGAGAATTTTCAGATACACCAAGAAGGCCAGGTTTCTCGCATCCCGAAACAGGTCCGCAGCATGACCATGCGCGAGTTTGGCGAAAAGTATGAAGGAAACGTCCAGGCAGCTCTTAGGGGAGTGCAGAAAGAGAGGCTGGCAGCAGCCGGCGGCGACTCCAGCTTTGGCGAGATTGATAAACAGATGAGGAAGAGGAAGTTGGAAGCGAATCACGGCCATGAAGCGGATGGCTCTGGTTCAGGTCACGTATCGAAGGAGGAATCAATAAGAGCCACAAAAAATGGTTTGTTCTTTTTCTCAACTGCGTGTCTCTCCTAACAGACCCTCCTAGCGCGAACAATACCGTCAAATTCTCCCAAGAAAGTTGCAGGCTCGTCGACAGGTCCGGGAACAGCACAGAGGGCTCGTTTACTTGCGGTGCAGAAAACCCCAGGCACAGTAAGCGGTTGCCTTTCGATTTTTCTGGTTTGTATTCTAATCTAGATACCATAGACAAGGACGATTGGACGCATTGCATCCTCTCCAAGCCCGCAGAAGCTACGAGCTCCATTCAGCACATCAACCAGTTATAATCCACGTCCACCTTCGCGGCCTGCTTCTCCTGTCAAGCACCCAATCTCAAAGCCTTCCGTTCTTCACCAGCGCGTTCCTTCAAGTTCAAGCTTCAATCCCACTCTTCCACCGAAGACACCTGCATATCCGTCTGATCTCGGCGCAGAACAGACTCTCAGGTTACCCAGGCGAGATGAAAACATGCTGAGCGTGAACGGCTCTCCCCTCGCAAACCCATATGAATTTGGATTGGGGTGGTTTAAAGGGGTGGAGATGGCAGGTTTAGGAGACGATGATAGTGACGCTCAGGACGGGGACGAATCTCATTCAAATCAAGCAGGAGGTCAACGCACTCTCAAGCGCTCTAAGAGCAGCATTATCATCCGGCGCGATCCATCATCGGTGGCGCTTACCAGTGGCTATCACTCGAGGACCGACTCGCAAACAAGTTTCTACACTGCTTCATCTCAGACTGCATCTTCGACACACTCAAGAGATAATTCGTTTGCCCCCCAACCACTAGCACAGCCATCTACCTTCCGCTTTCCCGCCCAGCCAGCTGACAGGCATCTTCACCCCGAAACGACACCACGACCGCCGCCGAAACATACCCGATCATTCTCAGCAATGGTGGCCATCCCAACCAAGGACGGACACGTCATCGAGTTTGACCCTTTACAAACTTCTCCGGGTGCTCTCGACGCGCTCGAGGGGATAACGGATAGTGCCAAAAAGCAAGCGAGAGTAGAGATGGGGCGGTTGGTGCAAGCGGCAGTCGACAAATGGAAAATTGGATAGGAAACAGTCTATCCGCTTTGTGTGTAGTTTTCCTTCGTGCTTTGTCATTATCTCACTCGGACCGCCGGAAACAGTTTTCGTTACTTTTACCGCTATTTATCGCACCAGCTCTCCTTTTGACTTCAGACCTCATCATATATCACCCGCACTTATCTGTAGAAACTGCAATTCTGCTAGTGTATCCCTCTACAATGTAATATATTGCGCCCCGCAGCGGCACAAACCTCTTATCATTAGCTTCATGTGACCAGGACCTCAAGATGGGCCGCGCGGCACTGGTGACCGTCGATGTTGCGTACTTTGATGAGAATCGGGCAAGGTTTCGACGTAGCCATATTTTGGTGTGGGTGCAACCTGTAATTTCGATGAGTAAAATGCAATCTGACGCAGAAACAGTGGGTTACCTCACAGCCTGTTGCTGTAATTCTATCATTCTGGCAAACGGGATTGCAGCGATGGCGAAACCACTTCCTCTAGAAAGGGAGTAATGGCCTGTCGTGACGTATCCAATTATACGTTCTTCTGAAGGCACCTTATTTGCTAGCTGGTATATCACTCAGTGATGAAACACGACTAGAAAGCCACGATAGGCGAACCTCTATCTCCTCAGGATGTTCCTGATCTGCAGCATGAAGCCCATCGTCTTTAGACTTCCGTAAGATCCTCTCCCAGCTCTGTACTTCCTCGTCTTCCATGAAGTAGATCATCGCCATATCCTCCGGTGCACCCCGGGTGCAAACAGTCACTTTCACGGATACCAACGCCCCTCTCAGCAGGTCAATAGCTTTGATGCTTCCTGTCTCCAATGACTCGTGTCCTCTCTTCAGGCGCAGTTTATTGATCTCCGAGAGTAATCCAGTGCTGTGGTTGAACACTTGCAATGTGTTCGATAATATGCTGGGAACGTCAGAGCCACGTAGCAACCACGGTCGAATAGCTTCCTCTTGATGCTCCATCTCCTGTGGTATATCAACAGACATGTGATCCGCGATATCTCGTTGCGTTGGAAGAAATTCAGAATTATCCTCGAGTTGCTCGACTGTTTTCTTCGCTTCTTGAAGTCCCAGAACGACCCGCCAATCCGCTTTCCAGGGACTTCTTGTCCCTATTTTCTCGTAATTGACTCGTTTGGCGGGCGGTTTCTTCTCCCATTTACACTTTTCCTGGGTCGCCTTTTCATCTGCGTACGACTCATAGGCTGCTGTAAACGGGTAGTCGCGAGGGAAGTAGGACGTTCCGGCTTCAAAGGCTTGCGTCTGTCGCTCACGCTGTCCTGCAACGCGCGTGCCGGTGAAGATCAAGGAATTGAAAAATGCCATAGACCAGCCAGAGGGGATGATAAGTGTCCAACCGTGTATGGACTGGGTTTCAGAATCATTGGAAGGCTGCTCCACAGATCGCTGAATAAGAAGCACTGGAACACGGTCATCTTGTCGCAGCGGGTTGAGTGGTGTCCCAGGAACGACGTTCTGACATAACAGCGGACGCTTAGTCCCCAGGTTCAGTTGCGGAAAACACATACGAGTTACCTTCGCACGACGGTCATCAAGATCTTTTTTCTTGTATTTGGGTTTTGCGAGACCTATTCGGATCGATTCGTCCCAAATCTCACTTGTCGCAAGTGTAGCTGTAGGAAACGTTATATTACTGTTTGTGTGCCTTGGACCTGTTGACTTGACTTTAGCGTTTTTAGGTGGGAATCTGTGGGTGTTCTATTAGATATACTCCATAATACGGCATGACAGGACTTACTTCAATCTTGGATCATTGACATTGAATCCTATCGCCATACCGCGAGGCATTGAGCCAGACGTTTGTAAGTCACCCAGGGAGGACCAAAACTGGAAATACGTGTAAGACAGGTGTGTTCATCCGCTAGCAAACCGTACCTTCAAGAATTCTTCCCTTCTTTCTTGAGAAACTGGCGTGAGGGCACCCTTAAGTACCTGATTTGCTTTCGGACCCATTATCTCGAATACGTTGGCTTGTCCCCGTAAATCCGCAATCTCGACATTGAATTCTTCCTGCGCATTATCCGACGTAGATTTGAATTTGTTGATTGTCTCTGTTGTTGTAGCAGTCAGCGCAGTAGTCACCGCATCATATATGACGGGATGGGACCAGATCCACACGGTTCGAACTTGTTGAGAATCCGGTAGATTTGAGGCCGGTGATTTCTCCTTTCCTTTGATAGACCGTTTCTTATAATGCCTTTTGCCAGTAGAAGACAATGCATCTTGCTGCGAAGGCACATTTTGTCCAGGTGAAGAAGAAACCATAGGTTTCCATATGATGGTGATAGGTCCTATATGATCAAACGGGTAGGATCCAGGCCTGTACATATGTGTATCGAATGTACGCGATCCACCCAAAAATCTAGCACAAATGTTCAGAGACTTGACTGAACTACATCTAAGTTATACTTACCGTTTAGAACCCGGACCCGGGCCTTGTGGATCACAGCAGAGCTCCAGAATCTGTACAAGGATCTTTTCTGGACCTTTTAACTCCACGAGAGAAAAGTAAGACGCGTCGTGCAAGATAGACCCGTGGATTGATGCGCGATGAGATGGACGATAAGCTTTCTCAGTCGGATGGACAGCCTACATTTGGAATGAAATTCAATGTAAGCAAATCCATAATCATCCCCATAATGCAAACAAACCAGTCTGTATCCCCACATATTTTCCATCTTCATGCGCTTAGCGTGCCAGATATGAGTTTCAAGCCATGTTTTATCACCTGTCAGACCATAAGAACAATGAAATATAGAGCAATTGTGGAAACAGACGTTGTCGCTTTAAAAATGACTCAGTGCGGCTAAGTATTTTCCCTTTGCCACGCTTTGGCATGGACCGACCTAAAGCTTTCTTGCGTACGGGATCCATCTGAAAGTCAGGATCAGTACCCTAGTGCAAATTCAGGGTGTTCAAAATTCTTACTTCAGCGCGAGCTTTTTCTCGGAGCCTCTGCGGAACACGTCTGACATCGTGACTAGCTGCCCTACGACGGAGGTG
>JASFDH010000549.1:0-22286 GCA_036937195.1 Nidularia pulvinata
TATTTAGTTACATTGTTTGTACTCAGAACCCCAGTCTTGAGCTGGTTGTATCTCCACTAGCAATACAGTGCTCATCCCTTCCTCTTGTTCCTCCTTTTTCCCTGAGTGATTCGACGACCTCAGCATTGCACTATTGAGTGTATTGTTTGTGTGTCTGACAAATTCCAAATGAGTGGTCCACTGAAAATAAAAGGCATACACATGGTAACAAGACATTTAATTATTAATCTGTATATATTGTAATGCTGCCATGGTATATCTGTTAAAATACCTATTGGTCTCCTACATAACAAGTTCCTTTAACTGTGAGATGCTGTGTTCATTCCACACTATTTTCCATTTTTTATATCTTACTATATATAGTAAGGAATGCTCTACCAAGTGGATGTGTACATAGAGTGTATGTAGAATCCCTGTATGACTTGGATTATACATAGACAAATAGTAAATGTGTATGTATTTCATGTATACATGCAATTCTATGTAGACTGTATGTAGACTGTACATAGGGTCTGTAAAAAAATATGCAGACTCTATGTACAGCCCACATAGACAGGTGGGGGAGTGTAAAGACCTCACATTTACCTACAAACTTTTCAGTAACTTTATTGATTTTGATTAAACAGCCATTGCAGATCACAATGATTTTTGTTTAAATGGGAAATGTTTAGACAGCTTATTAGCTTATTGATTTAATGTAATTAGATTAGTAAAGCATATACATTTCTTAAGTATCCTTTATATAACTAAGATACAAGCTCTTCTTTAAGCAATGTTTAAATCATGCTTAAAATAAAGACATCCTAAATAAATATGAAGATACTAAGATGGGATTTAAACACAAAACCTTGCAATCATTGAATCTTCAATCCAAAGCAGGAATAACCACTTAGCTATAGCACCACTGATATAGTAGATTATAGCAATCATAGGACTCATTGTCATATACCAAAACTCAGACCATGCTTCCAACCTATATCCAATCCTTTCCAACACTATTCTTCTATTTCCAATAACCATACCCTGTTTCCCTTTCACCTCATTACCATTTCTACACTCAACAGTATCTTGATCCCTATCAGGATAATATTTCTTTTATGGACATTTCCAATACCCCTTCCAACTCTGCAATACAACTTCCAATACTTATTATGATCCTCAGATTCAAACTCATCCAGTCCAATCAGGATTCAATATTATTTGCATTTGTATTAGACTAATTAACTTGTAGACTAGTGTATCCCACAAAACCTGATAAGTCACTCATGTACAAAGCAAATCAACTTGACAGTTAGACTAGGTAACTATTTACTACACTTGCTTGAGACTCATATTTCACACTAGGAACTAGATAAGATTGATTACTTGGTCTTCTATTACCTTCTAATTCCACAAACTACTTAAAACAGTGGTTAGACATGAAGCCATCACACCCCTCAAGGCTTTAGTGTCTTAACATCTTAGGTTCCAAGCCAAGATCACTTAGCATCACTTCAAGAAAGGACATGGTCATACTTAGAGATCTTCAGGCTAATCTCATATAATTTCTCCTAATTGATCCAATAGCAAAGGTACAATTGCAGTTGGTACTATTTTTGATAAATGTGAAAGCATGCTATGTGACAAGGTAGAGCCATAACTCACAGAACCATGCATGTTGAAACAGCAGAAGTATTATTACTATTATATACTCTTGCCACTTGCTCTATTTTAATGCTCTTCAGGGAGTGGATACATAAACTTGATATTATGCGCTTTGTAAGGTCTCCATTGCTCAGAGGATAATATTCCGTTTACACTTTCATGGTCCTCGTAAGGCCATAAGTTTGATTCTCATTGTTTGTTGTATGAAATTTATTTCGCATTGATTATTGTTTTGAAAGGTTCAAATATTTTTTAAATATTTTAAACGCGTTCAAACATAACATGTGGACATTCATCCATTACAATTCACATTATCTATATCACTGCCCTAGTGTTTATATACTTTCCGTTGAGAAACAAATTGTCGTGAGGTGCGTTGAACATTTAATCAAAATCGATGAAATGTCTCTCCAGAGGAGATTAAATAAACCTTTGAGTAAATAATATGTATTAGGTTTAATACCGTGATTTACCATTATGGAATACTGTACGTACTACGGTATTTGGTATTTACATCTTACTACTCTGGAAACTCTGATACTGTAATAATGGTTCAATATTTCGTCGACTGAAGCTCTGTTGCGACCGCAGTTACGTGAGAAGGAGATCCCGAGATGCTTTCACGGCGGCTCATAGTACTTGCATCTCCCTCTCGCCAGTGAGGTAGTGTTGGCATATCAGACAAGTTTAACTGCATCGTCTGCGAAGTTACGCTATGAACCCTGACAGCAATTGACACGAACACAATACCTGTTGCACTAATTTTGATATCAGCCGTATATGAACTATCAGGATATGACTTACCAATACTAGGTACAACGGCTGATTGAATCATAAATGTTCCATTGGATTGCAGTGCCCATAGGATGATCAGAAGCAACGATTCCGCGGTGTATAGAAAGGCACCCTCCACGATGATCCGCATGATGCTGATGAGACTAAGCCGAGACCCAGTGTTTATGAGCCCTGCAGCCTGCGAGTTTGAATGTTGCCTCCAAATTTTGAAGGTGATTAGTCCTGTAGTCAAGACGTTTTGGACGAATTGAAGCGGATATAAAGAGTTCGACCAAACGTCCGCTTCCAACTTGTGCTGAGCAAACTGGCTTGGATGTGCATTCCAGACCATGAGACGACAACCTCCGACTTTACGATGGGGTAAATATCGAGAAGTGT
Organism: Nidularia pulvinata; assembly: GCA_036937195.1. Lineage (NCBI taxonomy): Eukaryota > Fungi > Basidiomycota > Agaricomycetes > Agaricales > Nidulariaceae > Nidularia > Nidularia pulvinata. Next base: position 2,818 of record JASFDH010000549.1, read on the forward strand.
AAACTGTGAAAGCCACATACCAATGCTCAAGGCTATCAGGATCATCGGAAACGCTACGACATAGTAACTCCGATTCCATACCATAAAACAACGATGTATCTAGTAGCGTCGCAGATGAGTCTAGATCCGAAAACCCGAAGATGCAAGCTATTTACCATGAACATGTCTCCAAGCCACATTACGGCCGTCACTATTATGATATGCAACAGGTTCTCCCATCTCTTGAAGTCCCAAAAGTAGGCCTCCACACCCGCCGGATGCACCATGAATACGTATGCTTGAAAGAAGCGGAATGAATTCAGAGCTAAAGGTATATCCATCCATATTATAAACCGGGACAGATTGAAAGGAGAGGCAAAATAAAGATTCACTTACAGACATGAAACGTCGCCACCAGATACATCAACACTACAGATAGAATGAATATCTAACAAAGTCGTCACCAGACGTCAAGTTACACCAGGGTTGACAAAATATGTTGGGCAAGCATACCTTTTCGGACGAGATTTCAACTGTTGTCTTCCTAGATATAATGACTACAGCTGAAAAGAAAAAGCTGGAATATATACCTGAAAGAAACAGTTAGTCGAACGAAAAACATAAAAAAAAAATAAGGCTGAACTCACAATACACCAGTAGCTGTCGGAACGAGGGGAGATGTGAGGTATAGATCACCGATGTGAATGGATCGTCAATCGGGTTTTGAACATTGCTTACCTCGATCCAAATCCCCACCGCAAAAGCGACTGCAGCCGGTACTGCCATCATTTGGCTTGGACAAGTAGATGGTAAAAATCCAGTTCCGACGAGTTATATAACAGGCAAGAGACAGTGAATCTTCTGTTGCGACTCTGTGAGATGAGTAACTTGTGGAGGATGGGCGAGTAGCGGTCCCCAAACAATCACATCGTCAATGAATGGCATCTATTTATATCCGGTTAAATTGGGGACCTTTCAGACGCATCGATGATCCCTACTCATGGACTTCACATGTAAACCGCAAGCCTGATCTACTCCACATCGCGAAATTGCAGCACAAGGTACTCTAGAGCGCTTTACCGCTGTGTGCTGTAGATTTGAATACCGTACTCCTTTTGGTTGTATTGACAATAGAATTAGTTGCTCCTCCAGAATGCCACTGTAGAGGTGACCAAGCTCAGCGAGTATTGTGATCCAAGCGTCAAGTGACTCGGGAAATAATTAATAAATAGGCCGTTCTTTCCATATTAGGGGCCGCTAGGAACCAAGCATGGAGAAGACACAACATATACACATAATAGAACCCAACGACGTCACAATGTCAGCAAAGTGACTGTATCTCTCGCCTCGAAAGGTAATTTACATGGTCAAAATACTGTATAAACTTCGGAGGACTTTTGTTATAGGCCGATTCTCGATAACGCGTGTCTGAAGGCGTAAGAGTGGCGGAGGAGGCAGGATTTGACGTTAGGAACAGAACGTGTCCCTGAACGCACTGTCGACTGAAATGGTGCACTATCGAACGCTAAAGAACCAGAAGCTAGCATTCGTTGATGTTGAGGGTTGGAATAGAGTACGAATGCTCATCAAGCGGAAAGACGAGCGCAGTGGTCCGGAAGCAGGAAGAGCAGCCGGGCGCATCGAGCAGAGCGGGCATGCTGATGTAATAAGAGAAGTTGAAGCACCTAGAACACGTTGGACGGGCATGTCGGGCACGTGGAGCAGGACGTACAATTTCATCCAGCATCGTGTCGAGAAAATCCGCAGAATAGAGTCGAAAGCTAAAGATCTGATATACAGGGCACAAAAAAATATCCCATGGCGCGAAGCCCTTCCCTGAAGAACGCATTAAAATCTTGCCGAACAGAGTGGAAAACACGGGTTGCTGAGCACGACAGACAGGCTCATTGAGGACGGCGCAAACCCACATTAAACTTCCAAAAGTGAAATCCCCGTCATTTAAAGCGCAAAAGTGGGATGTACTGATAGGATTCAGTGCAGAGGATGCGTCCCAAATATGTCCATAGCCTACGGCGCCTGCATGAGGCAGCCAATACAGTATGTTGAATACCCTTGTCATTGCGTCTGTGGAAGAGTGTCGAAGGAGTGTCCGGTTGTACTGTTGATGATCGAGTGACCCAGAGAGTGAACTATACTGGTTGAGCAAGTTGTCGACGCTGTTGATCAAGCAGCGGCAACGACCCACCAGTTACGTACGTTGCGGGTGAACCAGATCGGATGGTCGGGGCGGATGTTTACGTAATATCTACGTCATACTCTACTGTCGTTTTCCTCACCCTCTTATGTCCTTGGTGAGTCTATTTGGCTCTGGTGGTTCGTGGGCTTGTACAGCCTGCTTACAGGCATACGACTCATGCAAGTTGCCCTATGGTTGACCTGGTTCATGTAGTGCGTGTTTGACATTTGTCGTCTTTAACCCACTGTGTTCTTCCTTCGCGTTGGTGTTTTGGTTCTCCTTCCAGCCGCTTCTGTCATCCTCCCCTGGCCGTTTCCGATGCTGCTTCCCTTTTTCTGAACTAGGTAAATCAAATAGTTCCTTGGTGAGTAGCTTGCCTGTGCGTACATATCCCAGTTCCCCACATAGCGCCTGTATTCTTTAGCAACGCGTAACCCCGGTGATATTGCGCGCGCCTACCGTGAATCTAGAAACCAAGCACCACCTCAGTCTTCCCTCGCTTGCTTACCCGTTCTTTGCCTTTATCCTCGCCATCTCTCCGATGAGTATATCTAGCTCTGTACCGTCACTCTATCTCTAATATTAACAAGAACGTGCCTCATTCATCCAGCTTGAACTATCCGATGACCATCCCCTCCACGCTTATTCAATGGCCCTCGTGCATCCAGCCCGCTCACTCCCACCTATGTCTCTTCTTCCAGCCCCATCCCTCTTAGCTGAAACCGTAGCCGCAGAAAGTGGGGTCGACAAGTCCGATTGCCCGCGAACCTGACATTAGCACCTCACTCCAGGCCCTCATGGACTTTTGAGTAGACAAGCGCGAGAGATATTGTGGAATCGTAAGGTTCTGAGAGGTTTTCTTACGATGCCCAACGACTATATAGGAAGCGAGATGAAAAGAGAAAAGGAGGGAGAGGAGGAATAAGGACGACGACCAGGCGGCAAAATATCAGAGAACTCAAGGTAGAGAGTTATCGCCATCGATGGCGTTGATTCCTCCCTCCAGTGAGCACCCTCCATTTCCATTCAACTTTTAGATCTATCCTCTCCCATGCCCGACACGGATTCATGTACCTCTCCGCGCTAAACGAGTGCTATCTCTTTGCGCCTGACGAGCTCCTTTCCCCACCGGGGCAATCGTGGACAACAATCCCTCGCCATCATCGCAGGATGAGTGCTGTCGAAAGAGCCGAAGAAGAAACTATGCAAGAAACACCGAAGAGACGCATCGCCGTCACGTTCGCGCCACCGGGCTGTGTCATCCACCACGTCCCATCCGCCCCGCACGCCCGCCACGACTCCTTGTGACATCGTGCCCCGTACACCCGGCCCTTCTCACCACATCTCGTCCCTTCAGCTTTGCCACCCACCCACGCCCATGCATATCGACCCGCCTTCTCCCGCGAGCTCCGGAGAGTCATGTTGCCCTGCGTATTGAGCTCCAGTCCGCGGCCATCGCTTGCATACGCATTGCATCGTGCAACTGCTCTGAACTTCAGGGACGTCTTGGCGCCGGGCAGGAGAGCGATAAGGACAACGATGAGAACCTGGAGAGGTCAAGAAACACAAGGCGAGGGAGGCGCATGCGGATCGGCTTGCTTCATCCCGCTGCGCCGCCGATACATATCCTATTCATCCAGCTTCCCTCGTGCTTGCTCCAGGTGCCGACCGCATGCCCTCCCTGCTCGTGTGTGCCTTCCACATGCCTCTTTTCATGACTGGTGAGATTGTGCGCAGGTTCGTTTCTACGGGTCTGCATCAGTCGGGTTCCTGCCCTCCACACACCCTGCAATATATTCGGCCCTAAGTCTTCCCCACCCTAGACTTTGGATGTCTGTTCTCGACCCTGATCGTACAGGCGGACTCGAGTGGCTTCCAGCTGCGCATCGACTGACCTTCGTACTTTGAAAAGGGAGAGATGTGCCGTCGATTCCACTCAATGATCCGTAAAACCAAGCATAGCTGCTCACGTGCCGCACGTCCGTTCATTTATCCCGATTCTCCGCATTCTAGCCACCACCAAGAGGTCGCTGGTGATTACTGATTCGGGCTCTGACCACCTGCTGACGATTGGAACAAGAACGCCGAATTTGCGGCGAAGACGACACTTTCTGTAGAGAGATGATGCTGCAGCACCAATGGTCAATTTTGTACCGTTGTTAGTAAGAGTAAGGGGCATCTTCCTGTGTGCGGTTCAGCCTTGAGCATTTTTTCATGGTTCGTGGGCTTCAATAGTAGGCCTTGACGCCCTCTTCAGCGAAGAACCTTGCGCGCTCTACACAGCAGGAAATTTCGCGATCTTGCATGAGTCTAAGATATGGCTTCGACCAGGACGCTTTTTTTAATTTGCTATTAGTGGCGAAAGCATTCATGTGCTGCTAGAAGATGATTTCGAGTTTTATGTTATCTTTAGGACGTGTTTCGCTCGGTGATATAAGTAACACTACACACTGCTCTAGGATAAAGTTTTCCCAAGTACGAGCTAGTACACCAGTTCACGCAACGCTTAGATTATCACATGCAACGTGCTATGTAAACGTATCTTCTAGGCTTGTCGAACTTGTAATTGCAGCATGTTGTCAACGTGGATTCAGTGATTTCGCTGTAGAGGAACTATGCGATTATGCAGCGACTCTTCCGCGTCAGCTAATCTGTTTCCATCTTCCTACCTCCATCCAATATCCCTGAATGCGGCGGGTCACAATTGACACTGTTCGACGGTGCGCGACAATATGACATTAATGAGGATCTTTCCAAGAACATCACTACCGAAGCCCAGCCGTACACAGCGCAAGAGATGGTACGTTAGAGCCAAATTCATATTTTCGTTATCCATCGCTGACTAGCATAGGTTTCAAGCGTCAACAAGAAGCTTGCGCCTTCAACACTTCACATGATTCTGCGGAAAAATTTTCCCATCCAAAATGTCGTGTCGAAATACACAAGGCAGCTGTCAAGACCATTCATGGTTGGATGACAAATCCAGCCAAACCTGCCCAGTTACTGTGCTTATATGGACCAGCTAGGACGGGAAAATCAGCTACTGTTTAAATGATCGCGGAAGAATATAAAAATCAGGGCAGTCTTGCTTCCAACTTCTTATTTCCGACATGTCTCAGAATCAAACAGCGACAAGCCACTAGTCGCAACAACAGCCTATCAACTTACGGTTTCGACTCCTTTTCTGAAATCATTTATTCTTAGTGAAGCAGAACGCAACCCCTCTATTCTGAACAAATCTCTAGAAGTGTATTATCAAACTTGTAAATAAAGCAAAGAGGGAACACAGGCTGAAACTGTGGCTGGCTAGGTGGCTTGGTTTCGGGTAACAGTGGCCCAGCATTCTCGACATTGACGGGCTTAATGAATGCAACGACCGCCAATCCTAACGCCAGACAGTGCGGGCCATCACCGACATTGTCATTTCAGAAAGTAATAACACTGATGGTTGAGCTACATTTTTTCAATCTCATCAATACAGCGATCGCTTGGGTTCCCCTTGTACCTGCGTTAAACAGACATTCTACTGAACATAACTATCACGGTACTAGTTATAAATAATTCAATTTAGTATCCATAACAGCTGTAAAGAAAAACTATGATAGCAAATAATGAATAATATACATGTGAAGAGCAGAATGACGCATCGATGAAGCCCAGAAGGAAAAGTAAAGAGTAAGTTTATCTACCAATCAAGCAGACAAAAGCGCAGGAGCCATAACTCGGCTCCACAGTGACCACGACCCCCACGCAGTCGCCAAACTCGCCCCACCCAAGAATATCGAAACTAGCATTCCAAACATGCGCGCCTGAGATTCCCCTTTACGCCTAGCATCCGCGTAGCTGATGTCCGGGCGGAACGCTACCATAGTATAGATAGGTATCCACGTGTTACGTGGGAGGGGCGGGTACGAGACACGGGCTAGAGTCTGGAGGAAGGAGGTAAGAGAAGATGGGGCGCGGCAGGTGATGTTGTAGAGGAAGGTATCGAATGATTTTTGGACGTAGTAGAGGGAGGTGGCGACGGTGTGACGCAGCCCGACGCTAGAAAGATTACTTGTGCATAAGCAAGACTCTCACTTGATAAGGGACTTGAGGGAAACTTACTAGTTCTCCATCGCCATGTCACACATGGCTACAACGTCTTCATGGCGTGTCTCGGAGAATTTCTCAAGCGCACAAAGGAGCTGCTCGTCCACTATTTCCTTTTCTTGCGTTGGTGCCTTGGGCTCGAAAGGCGTTGTTGATTTGACACCTTTTTCGGAGAGCAGGAGGGATAAAATTCTGATATCCTCGAGACCGCAATTCAAGCCTTGGCCGTAGAAAGGTACCATGGCGTGCGCAGCATCTCCGAGAAGAACAACGCGGTCCTTATAGTGGTACGGCTTAGCCTGTAAGTGAATTGTAAATGAATTTGATAATGAGGTAATTGTAGAATGGGGGAAGCTTACCCGGATGTGCATGAGGGGTGCTTTCGGCTTGCCCATGAACTCCTTCCCGACATTCTTCTCTCCAAGAAGAGCAAGAGCGTCAGGGAAGTGGGCCCTAAACCATCCCAGGACAGCGGTCTCGCTCTTGAGGTTGTCGAACACTGTGCTGGGAGCGAAGAGACTACATGTAAAGGATTTATCCTAAACAATGTTTGTAGGTGTGAGAGACGAGAATGAGCAGAATAAAAGACATAATATTCACCTTGTTTGGAAGTGCGAGGAGAACGAAGGAGTGACGCGGCCAGACATGAAGGTAATTGGGATCGAGCTGGAACATTGCCTCTCCGTTCTCATCTTTGCCGGCGGGAACGGTTAATTCGATGTACAGATCCTTGATGTATTCCTGGCTATAGTCCATCCTGGAGAAGTAATTTATGAGCGGGGTTTTTCCCAATCATCGCCTCATTTTCCGAATTCTTACCTTACAACCTTCATCACCTCCTTTCTGGTTGTAGAATGACTCCCATCGGCTCCTACACAGAAATCGAACGGGACCGTCTTCACAAGGTCAGACGCATTCTTGACCTTTATTTGCAGCGTCTTCTTGTCAAAGTCAGCAGAGATAAGTTTGTGGTTAAAGAATAGGCGGATTTTGTCGGATGCCGCGGCTTCGTCCAAGCACCCCTCATTGATGAGAGAACGGCTGATGGATTGGAGGCACTAACAAGTATTGGCTTAGAATCCAGTAATAAACTAATGGATTAATAGAATACTCACCTGGCCATCTCGATCATAGAGCGAGCTAGCAACCTCTCCAGACTCAGAATGAATCATCCGTCCTTGCATGGGTACGCTTTCATGCAGGAATCGCTGCATGATCCCGGCGTCAATGACTTGCATAGCCGCTATTCCACGGTGGGAAATGGTGAGATTGATAGACTTGTTCTGAGATGCAGCCTTGGACTCCGGAAGGCGGGGATCTTGGAAATTTTGCTCCTAAGTCAGGCGAACGAGAAAGATACAGTGAATGAATACATACCGGCACGGCTCTCGTAAACGTCCACATACCAGCCCTGTTTTGCTAGAGACAAGGCGGCAAGACATCCAACAGGACCTGCACCGACAACGACAGCTTTGCGGGGCTTAACATCTGTGAAGGACGACATTTCTCGGAGGATAGATGTTGTTAAGCTTGGATGATTTGTGATTGATGAAATGAAGTGTTGAATCGATGCTAGTAAGATCGAATGGGTGGATGATGAGAGTATGAGAGCGAAAAGATATTCTTTAAATACGTCTTTACTCACCTCTGGACTTCCGTTTCTCTTTCGCATTTCTGCCAGAATTCATCTAACTATGTTGTTCGCCGACAGTACACCGAAGTGGCTACTCCTCAACGCAGTAGATGCCCGAGCTTTCATTGCTAGGCCTCCGTATGTCTCTGTTCAATTGACAGCAAGTTTTACCCTGGCTTACTTTTTAGCGAGGATAATGTGGCCGATCACCGACGCTTAGCTAGTGCGTATTGTAGACTTCCAAGCAAATACTATTACCCCATGGGGACAACTTTGTCTTCGTTAAAGTAATATTTAGTGCTTATCAGGTGAACTCGGACGCCCCACTTCTATATAACCGGCGTGATTAGCATGGTCATAGAACCTGAAAATGGAACATACTAGATCTAGAGTACGGAATATGGGAAGCTGAAAGTAAGATGTTAACCCTTGAGACTGTACACCAGACCTAGGAAATTCTTTCAATCAGTATTCATAAGAGGTCTTATGTATGGCTCGTATGCAACGTGAAGATGAACAGAGGATACTTCCTGGTATATCTCTAATGCACTTTGATCGACAGAACACGTCGCTTATTGATAGTAGGAGGATTGATGACTATCAACCCATTGGTACTCGGTAAAGATGTGGGAGCAGAGTAGCGTCAGAAATTGAACCAGTATGACAAGAAGTATCCCAGGATCTAGTGGTTAGACAGGGCCAGAAACATCCATATTCCGACAGATACTGTTCGAGAATGCAGCGATGTCAAGCGCAAAAAGCATTGGGCTAGATGGCGGAGTGTCTGGATGTCGGGAATGATGTACCATGGGCACCGAAGTGGATACTGCATATGGCGTACTGTTGATGGAGCCCGATTCACAACCAAATGGCACTTGAGTTAGAACCTGAACAGCATAGTATAGGCCTCTCGAGAAAAAAACCATGCATATGAAGATCTAGAACAAGAAATTAAAACCTCTTCAATCCAGCAGAGCAGAGATTGGCTATGTTTGCTGGTGTGGAACATCATTGCCAGTGACTAGTGATAAAGGAAACAACTCCGGATTGGACCGAAGTTTGAACCCTAGTCCGTGCTTAGTAGTTTGTTTGCAAATATATTGCAAGAGTCTCAATATATCCAGAAGTGACATGTGGGTTACAGATGAGCTAGAGTGAATGGCTGAGAGTATGCTTGCATGTCCAAAGCTTCTGGAGGACTAGCTTGCATACTTGATCATGAATCTGACAGATGGGAGTATACATAGAGTCTATCTGAAGAGTCTCTAAGTGGATATTCAGGAGTCTACTTCACTCCTTGTAATCATAGAGATTTGTCACAGCCACAATTTCTTCTGACACCCTTCTGAAATTTTGCCACATTTCTGATATGCTTCTGACTCTTTCTGCTTGTTTCCATTCCTAGCTAAACTCCAAACTATTGTTTAAATTATTTTATGCTTACTTACAAAATACTGTTTCTATGTACACTTCTGCTCTGATACCTTTCCACTTCTGCTTCCATCACTTTTATTGTGTGTCAAGGACTTCTATTATCCTTGTATCAATGGTGTTGTTATTTCCATTTCCATGATTACAATTAGCAATACATATATTTATGTAGCTCAACTTTGTACTCTAGTCTCCAATCCAAATATCAACAAAGATTTCACCTAGTCTCCTAACTAAGTTTTGACTCCCTTTTGTATTCCACCTTCCAACTTCTTTCTGACCTCCTTTCTAGTTGACTTAGGTTGACTAGTATTACCTCACTCTTGACACTAGACTAAGTCTCTAGTTGTCAATCCATCCAAGTTATTTCTGACAAATTTCCAACCCTGCAGTACTTCCAACATGTGGACTATGTTTTAGGTTAGAGCCCATAAGAACTGGAAGGGTGCAGCACATAAGCTGAAGCCAGTTCTAATCTGTAGCATTGAGACCAGAAATACCTCTGGCATTATTTCTGACATTTTCTGATGTAGCACTATTGTAGCCTATGGCCTCTAGTTCCTATTTATCTTTGGAAATGAGGCTTGAAACTTGGGCAGTTTATAACTAGAAAGTTCATCATGCCATCTCATGCAGCACCATGATACATGCTTGAGACTGTCCCTGACACCTAGAACAACATGTCAAATTGGTCAAAAATTTGGCAGTCTCTAAAAACACATGGGAAAAACTTCAGATATGTGTTTTTTGAAATATTTTGACTTTCTTGGTTCACTCCCACAAAAAATCTGCTAATAAGTAAATTTCATCCCAGACCAGGATGTCAGGGTGTTAAGAGCATTGAGCCAGTTGTAATACCATGCAAACTTGGGTCAGTAGCATGTCATGGCAGGTGTCCAAGCCTGCAGCTTGAGGATGGTGCACAGACTGTTGGTGGCAAATATGATGTAGATATAGACATGTTGTATTGTGATGCTTCATAGCCAGTGCAGAGCACCACAGATCAGCACTAGGTTGCTGTGCTTGAGTGAGCACCAGTACTGTTGAGGGTAGGTTAAATGAGACATGTGCTGTGTGTCCAAGGGGAGGAAAGAGAGACAGCTCAGTAAGTGAGATATGAAGGAGAGAACATAAGTAGATCAGGACAGGACCTTACATTTGACCTTGACATCATGATTGTGTGCAGTTTGCAGACACTGCTTGGCAACATCATTGAGAACAAATAAGTGTAACCTCCATCATGGATTTTGGAAAGTGGACTTCTTGAAACAATGATACCACCATGCTACTACTAATGCTAAAGAAGGCTTGAGATTCAAAAAGAATAATTATTTCTATTACCTGTGGTTTATGCCTAATATGTTTTATTCATTCCAAAGTCCTGGGTTGAATCTACTGAAATTATCATTGTTAGCTTCATATGTTTTGGCTGGAAGGAACCATCTCAAGTGAGCTGCTCAGCCAGCTCTATTCTTGAATTCATACTTACCTACAGTCTAACATGGCTGAACACTCAGGAGCTGGAACATTTAAAGTTTGAACTTCAATGGAACTCACATTCAGTGTCTTGTGTATACAGTAAGGATATCCCTCTGGGCAGGTAGTGTATGATGGAACTGTTCAGTTCCACATTAATACCCAACAATTCATTTTTATGTAACATTCAGGAGTACATCTCCACAGCATTCCCTATTGCAGCTCTGAAAGATAATCTCTGTGGATCTGATGGTGTGTTGGGGGACATGTCATCAGTTATTTCCACCTCAGCTGTAAGAGATTTTTCTTGAAAAACAAGCATGTAGTTTTGCAGTATTGATTCATGGCACAAGCAACAGTCCATCACCCAGTATGCATGCAACTAGCTCTTTTCCTGCCCCATGATGACTCTATTGTCAGTTCTACTGCTCATACACTTGAACATTGGCTGGCTGATTGGGCACTGGGAATGGAGGACATGATACACTATATATAGATCTATGTAGCCAATTTCTCTTCAAGAACCTGCAATGCCCAGATCTGCCACTCTGTTTCCCCACCCATAGTCAGTTCTACTCCTCAATGATGTTCCCTGCACACCTGATTATTAGCATGCTAGTTAGGCTCTGAAGGTCACAGTCAAGATTTCTGCACATACAAGAGTAAGGTGATGTCAAGAAGATGGATAGAGCCTAGTGTGCACAGCTTTGAGGCTGAAATCATCTAAATTGTACAGGATCATTGACCTCTGCACTGTTCTTCCCCCTAAACCTCCTTGCTACCCTCTTCTTCTTGACCTTCTGTGTCAGACACACAAACAATACACCCAATAGTGCAATGTTGAGGTTGTCTAATCACTCAGGGAGAAGAGAGGATAGGGGAGTAAGGACAAGCACTGTATTGCTAGTGGAGATATGACCAGCTCAAGACTGGGGTTCTGAGTACAAAATATGTGACTAAACAGTACCTAACTCATGTACTATGCATGTACTACTCATGGCCTGTGCATGTAAGTAATGATCAATCATAAAAGAAACAAGCCTTGTGTTGTCTTCATGGGTGTAGTTGCCTCATGGTATCCATGCAGTGTCCATGTGTTATCACCAGGATTAGATGTCTCTGTGATAAGTCCAGAAGATAAGATAATGATAATCACCAAAAGAAAAGGCAAATTCATGACATTCTGCATCACTATCACTACCACCACCACCATGTCTTCCACCTAATCTGTGGCAAGTCCCTGTTCAATTAGTACACCCAATGCACAAATTTGAAGCATCCAATCATTACTTTGCTCCAGTGGCTCAATCACAAGAAACTCTCTTGCTAGTTGAAATGCTACTATACTGATCTACAAGCAGCTTAAATACAGGCAGCTCACATAAGTCATCCCAGTGTTACATATTGTGTGCTAATTGTCATGCTGTGCTTGCCATGCATTCTTGATTGACCTTCCATCAGTTCAGCCCACAAAATCCAACAATCAGGGAGTATGCATCTTGACACTACCCCAGAACATATTAAATGACCTTTGAAGCAATTATATCTAATAAATTTAATGCCGTGAAAAAGGGGATTTTGTCATTATGGAATGCTGTATATAGTATGGTGTTTGGTATTTACATACTACTACTCCAGAAGCTCTGGTAGTGTATTAATGATTCAATATTTCGTCGGCTGAAGCTCTATTGCGACTGCAGTTACGTGAGAAGGAGATCCCGAGATGCTTTCACGGCGGCTTATGGTACTTGCATCTTCCTCTCGCCAATGAGGTAATGTTGGCATATCAGACAGATTTAACTGCGCAGTCTGCGAGGTGGCATTATGAATCCTAACAGCAATCGATACAAACACAATACCTGTTACATTGATTTTGATATCAGCCATACATAAATTATCGGGTTGTGACTTACCAACACTAGGTACGACCACTGATTGAATCATATATGTTCCATTGGATTGCAGAGACCATAGGATGATCAGAAGCAATAATTCCGTGGTATATAGAAAGGCACCCTCCACGATGATCCGCATGATGCTAATGAGACTCAGACGAGACCCAGTGTTGATGAGCCCTGCAGCCTGCGAGTTCGAATGTTGCCTCCAAATTTTGAAGGTGATTAATCCTGTAGTCAAGGCATTTTGGACGAATTGAAGCGGGTATATCAAGTTCACCCAAACGTTCGCTTCCGCCATATGCTGAGCGAGCTGGCTGGGATGTGCATTCCAGACCATGAGACGACAACCTGAGCCTATACGATGGGGTGAATATCGAGAAATGTAAATTGTGAAAGCCGCACATACCAATGCTCAAGGCTATGATGATTATCGGAAGCGCCACGACATAGTAACTCCGATTCCATACCATAAAACAACGATGTATCTAGTAGCGTCACAGATGAATCTGAATCCGAAAATCCGGAGATGCAAGCCACTTACCATGAATATGTCTCCAAGCCACATTACGACTGTCACTATTACGATATGCAACATGTTCTCCCATCTCTTGAAGTCCCAAAAGTAGGCCACCGCACCCGCTGGATTCACCATGAATACGTATGCTTGAAAGAAGCGGAATGAATTGAGAGCTGAAGGGATATCCGTCCACACTGTAAGACGAGACACATGGAAAGGAGAGGTGAAGTACAGGTTCACTCACAGACATGAAACGTCGCCACTAGATACATCAGCACCACAGACAGGATGAATACCTAACAAAGCCGTCGTCACACGTCAAGTTACACTAGAGTTGACAAAATATGTTGGGCAAGCATACCTTTTCGGATGAGATTTCAACTGTTGTCTTCCTAGACATAACGACTACGGCTGAAAAGAAAAAGCTGGAATATATACCTGAAAGAAGTGGTTAGTCGAACGAAGGACATAGAACAGATATAAGGATGAACTCACAATATACCAGTAGCTGTCGGAATGAGGGAAGATATGAGGTATATACAACCGACGTGAACGGCTGGCCAATCGGGTTTTGAACGCTGCTTACCTCGATCCAAATCCCAACCGCAAAGGCGACTGCAGCTGGTACTGCCATCGTTTGACTTGAACGAGTCGATGGTGAAAATTCTGTTCCGACGAGTTGTATAGCAGGCAGGAGACGGTGATTCTTCTGTTGCGACGCAGTGAGGCGAGTAACTTATGGAGCGTGATTGAATAGCGGCCCTGAACTTCGTTCAAACAATCATATCGTCAATGATTGGTGTCTATTTATGTCCGGTTAAATTGGGGACCTTTTCAGTTGAATGATAATCACTACTTACGGACTTCACATGTAAACCACAAGCCTGATATACTCCAAATCGCGAAATTGCAGCATAAAGTGCCTTAGAGCGCTTTGGCTGTATTAGCAGTCGGATCAGACGCTCCTGCAGAATGCCACCGTAGGAGTGACCGAGCTTGGGGAGTATTTTGTGATCCAAGCATCAAGGGATTGGAGGAAAAACCACATTTGGAGCTTCTAGCAACCAAGGCTCTAGGTATATATAATAGAATCCAACGACGTCACAATTTTAGCTATTTATATCCTAAGCACTGGAGTTCGAAAGTGACTATGGCTCCCGCCTCGAAATATAATTTGCGTGGTCAAAATACTGTATAAACTTCGGAGGACTTTGCTTATAAGCCGATCCTCGATAACGCTTGTCTAAGGCGTAAGAGTGGCGGAGAAGGCAGGATTTGAAGTCAGGAATAGAAAGTGTCCCTGAACACACTGTCGACTGAAACGGTGCCGTATAGCATGCTAAAGAATCAGAGTCTGGCACTCGTCGCCTGGGATACATAGACGGGATTCGACACACACACGGTGTCATGATTGTATGGCCATCGAACCTGATATTGAACGATGGAAACTAGTGAAATAGAGTACAAATGCCAATCAAGCAGAAAGATAAGCGCAGAGGTCCGGAAGTGAGCAGGGCTGACGGGCACATCAAGCAGAGTGGGCATGTTGATGTAAAGCACCTAGAACATGTCGGACGGGCGTGTCGAGCACGTGGAGCAGGATATCCAAGTCCATCCAGCATCGTATCGAAAAAACCCCGCAGAATAGAGCAGAGCACTAAAGGTCTGCTATACAGGGTACAAAAGATCCGTACATAGGGCATGGCGCGAAGCCCTCCCCCGAAAAACGCATTCAAGTCTTGCCGAACAGAGTGGATAGCACGGGTTGTTGGGCACTGCAGACAGACCCATCAAGCACGGTGCAAACCCACATCGAACTTGCAAAGTGAAGTCTCCGTCATTCAATGCGCAAAGGTGGGATGTCTGAAATAAGGTTCAGTGTAGAGGATGTGTCCCAAATGTGTCCCGCTTACGTAATAGAAACGGCGTATTACTCCTGTAGTTTCTTGACCCATGTATGTCCTCGATGAGTCTGGTAATTCATGGGCCTGGGCAGCTTGCTCTTAGATATACAGCTCACGCTGATTGCCCCATGGTTGACCTGGTTCATGTGGTGCATATTTGAAACCTGTCGTCTTTAACTTGCTGTGGTCTTCCTTCACGTCGATATTTTAGTTCTCCTTCCAGCTGCTCCCAGCCGCCTCTGTAACCCCCCTGGCTGTTCCAATGCCGCTCCCTGTTTCATGAACTAGGCAGATCAAAAAGCTCCTTGATAGGTAGCTTTGCCTATGCGTACGTATCCCAGTTTCCTACCTAATAACTGTGTTCTTCAGCTACGCGTAACCCCAGTGATATCAAACGCAATCTAGAAACTCAGTGTGGCAGTGTATCCAGACAGGCACGTGACCGCGTTGGGTAGATATAGGTACCGTACTGTATTGTACAAATATTGTAGACTACATCCATCCTACCGCGACCATCTCGAGCACTGCGATACGCTCCGGGCCACTCTACCCTGATACACCAGCACCACCTCAGCCTTCCCTCACTTGGTTTCCTGATCTTTGTCTTCACCCTCGCCATTTCTCCGATCAGTATCTCCAGCTCAACTATTGCATCGTCCAGTGCAAGCCAGCCCTACACAGCTTGTCATCTAGCCTACGGAGGTATTCATAGTGCCATCACCCTATCTCCAAGGTCGATAAGGACGTGCCCTATCCATCTAGCTTGAACCGGTGAATATCCCTTACACTCGTTCAATGGCCCTCGTGCATCCAGCCCGTTCACTCTCACCTATGCCTCTCCATCCAATCCCGCTTCTCTTAGCTAAAACCATAGCCGTGGAAAGCGGGATCGAGTAGTCCAACGGGCCGCGAACCTAGCATTAGCGCGTCACCAGGGGCCCTCGTCGACTTTGAACTGACGAGCGCGAGATATATTGTGGAATCGTATGGTTCTGGGAAGCTTTCTTATAATGCTCTACGACTGTATTAGGAAGCAGGAGGAAAGGAGAATAGGAGGGAGAGGGGGAATGGAGACGACGACAACGAGGCGGCAAGATATCAGAGGACTGAAGAAGATGGAGAGTTGTCGCCATCGATGGCATTGATTCCTCCCTTTAATGAGCACCCTCCTCCGCTAAACGATAACCCTCCCCATTCAATACCCGGGTCCATCCTCTCCCCGTGCACCGAACTGATTTGTGCACCTCTCCGCGCTAAACGAGTGCAGTCTCCTTGCGCCTGACGACCTCCTTTCCCCACTCGCTGGGCAATCTCTTTGTCCGTCAGCGCGCTGAACTGTGGAGGACGAGGAGGCGATCGTAGACAATGATGCGGACGATTACTCGCCATCATCGGGGGATGAATGCTGTCAAAAAGCCGAAGAAACCATGCACGAAACACCGGAGACGCATCGCCATCACGTTCACGCCAACCGGGCTGTGTCATCTCTCCATGACCCTCCACCCCTCCACGACTCCCTCCACCATCGTGTCCCATACAACCAGCTCTCCCTGCTACATCTCGTCTCTGCGGCTTTGCCATTTACGTACTTCCGTGCATATCCGCCCGCGGGCTCCAGAGAGCCATGTCGCCCTGCGTGCTGAACTCGAGCCCACGGCCAACGCATCGTGTAGCTACAGGGGTGTCTTAGCGCCGGGGGAGGAGAGTGACAAGGACAGCGAGGAGCAGGAAGATGACGATGAGAACCTGCAGGAGGACAAGAACGACAAGGCGGGGGGGCGCATTCGGATCGGCTTGCTTCATCCCGCTGCGCCGCCGATACAGATACCGTTCATCCATCTTCCCCCGTGCTTACCACAAGTGCCGACCGCATACCCCCACCTGCTCGCGTGTACCTTCTACGCACCATCTTTCGTAACTGATGGGAGCAGCGCAGGTTCGTTTCTACGAGTCTGCATCAGTTATATCCCTGCCATCTACACACTCTACAATCCATTCGGCCCAACTCTTCCACGCCCTAGACTTTAGATGACTGTTATCGACCCTGATCGTACAAGCGGACTCAAAAGGCTGCCAGTTGCGCATCAATTGACCTATATGTATCTTGGAAAGGGAGAGATGTGTCGTCGGTTTTGCTCAATGGGCCATAAAATCAGGTATCGCTGCCCGTGTGCCGTAAGTTCATTCGTTATTCACACCCTCGCCACCGCCGAGAGTTCGTTGGTGATTACTGATTCAGGCCCCGACCATCTGCTGACGAGTGGAAAAATTTGCGACGAAGACGACACCTTTTGTCGAGAGGTCAAGATTGTACCGTTGATAGTGAGAGTAAGTCGCTTCTTCCTGCGTGCGGTCAGCCTTGCGCATTTTTTTATGGTTCGTGGGCTTCATCCTAGAGCAGTATATGGTATTACTTATATCACAGAGCGAAACACGATCTAAATATGATACAAAACTCGAACTCATGTTCGAGCAGGACATGAAATGCTCTCGCTCCCAATAGCAAATACAAAAAAGTGTCCTTGTCGAAGCCACATCTTAGATTCGTGAAATGTCCTGCTGTGTAGAGTGCGTAAGGTTCTTTGCTGAAGAGGGCGTCAAAGCCCACCATTGAAGCTTTCCGAATTACGAGCTAGTGCACCAGTGTACGCAACCCTTAGATTATCACATGTAACGTGCTATACACGCGTATCTTCTAGGCTTGTCGAACTTGTATTTGCAGCATGCTGTCAACGTGGATTCAGTGATTCCACCACAGGGGATTATGCAGCAACTCTTCCGCGTCAGTTGGTCTGTTTTCAGCTTCTTACCTCCATCCAATATCCTTGAGTGTGGCGGGTCACACCTGACAATGTTCGACGATTCGCGACATTTCGACATTTATGGGGAACTTTCCGAGAACATCACTACCAAGCCCCAGCTGTACACAACGCAAGAGATGGTACGTTAGAGCCAAATTCATATTATCATCATCCATCACTGAATAGTATAGGCTTCGGGCGTCGACAAAAGGCTTGCGCCTTCAATACATCACATGACTCTGCGTTCCCATCCAAAATGTCGTGTCGAAATGCACAAGGCAGTTGTCAAGACCATTCACGATTGGATCCGAATCCAGCCAAACCAATCCAGACATTGTGCGTATATGGACCAGCTGGGACAGGAAAGTCAGCTACTGTCTAAACGATCGCGGAAGAAGGTAAAGATTAGGGAAGTCTTGCTTCCAACTTCTTCTTTTCCGACATGTCTCAGGATCGAAACAGCGACAAGTCATTAGTCGCAACAACAGCCTATCAGCTTACTGTCTTGAGTCCTTTTCTGAAACCATTTATTCCTAAAGAGGCAGAACGCGACCTCTCCATTCTCTAAAGTGCAAGTAGCTAAGCTCCCTATTAAACTTGTAAACAAAGCAAAGGGGGAACACAGGCTGAAGCTGTGGCTTGTTAGGTGGCTTGGTTTTGGGTAACAGTGGCCCAGCATTCTCGACATTGATGGGCTTGATGAATGCATCTACCGCTAATCCTAACGCCAGACTGTGCGAGCCATCACCGACATTGTGATTTCAGAAAGTAAAGCACTGATAGTTAGGCTACATGTTCTCAATC
Organism: Nidularia pulvinata; assembly: GCA_036937195.1. NCBI lineage: Eukaryota > Fungi > Basidiomycota > Agaricomycetes > Agaricales > Nidulariaceae > Nidularia > Nidularia pulvinata. The sequence goes on from JASFDH010000549.1 coordinate 21,550, forward strand.
TCGTCGCTCGTGTTCCTTGTACCTGCGTTAAACAGACATTCTACTGAACATGATTGTCACGGTACTGGTTATAAATAATCCAATTTAGTATTCATAACGGCTGTAAAAAAACTATGCTGGCAAATAATGAATAATGTACATGCGAGGGGCAGAAAGATGCATCGATGAGGCCCAGAAGGAAAAGTAAGGAGTGAATTTATTTATGTTTGCTATCAATCAAACAGATAAAAGCGCAGGAGCCATAACTCGGCTCCACAGTGACCACGACCCCCACGCAGTCGCCAAACTCAACCCGCCCACGAATATCGAAACCAGCATTCCAAATATCCTTGCCTGAGATTCCCCTTTACGCCTAGCATCCGCGTAGCTGATGTCCGGGCGGAACGCTACCATGGTGTAGATAGGTATCCACGTGTTACGTGGGAGGGGTGGATACGAGACACTGGCTAGCGTCTGGAGGAAGGTGTTAAGAGAAGATGGGGCGCGGCAGGTGATATTGTAGAGGAGGGTATCAAATGATTTTTGGACGTAGTAGAGGGAGGTGGCGACGGTGTGGCGCAGCCCGACACTAGAAAGATTATTTGTGCATAAGCAAGACTCTCACTTGATAATGGGCTTGAGGGAACTTACTAATTCTCCATCGCCATGTCACACATGGCCACAACGTCTTCATGGCGTGTCTCGGAGAATTTCTCAAGCGCACAAAGGAGCTGCTCGTCCACTATTTCCTTCTCTTG
>JASFDH010000550.1:0-22274 GCA_036937195.1 Nidularia pulvinata
CTGAATCATCCACGGCATCACCTTCTCACTCTCAATCTTTAGCTGCCTTCTTCCCGATCTCCTTCAGTACGTAGTTCAGCTTCTCCAGCTTCTTCTCCGCAGAGCGATGGTCGCGCTTCTCGCTCCTTTCATTCTGTCCACCCCGTCGCGTCATGATGTTGATGGATTTTACACATTTTCCCCGAGCTTTTGCGCCTGCGCTTCGAATAGGGCGACGGTCAAGCCTCTGGGTCGCTCTCAGCCTCTCTATGCTCTCTAGGACTTGGGTCTCTCATGCACTTCAACCATCCGCCAAGCCACAACGCACATGTTATAATTATCACCACCCCAAACCACCGCTCCCTGCTACTCCCCGTCGGGACTCTCTTGGCGGGTCGGCCGTACATCTCCTAGGCCTTCCTTCTTCTCCTAATTCTCTCTCAACCGACTGCTCTCTCACCCTCTCGGATTTGGCGCGCTCTTTCTCCGTCACCGCGATCGATGGGACACACAGAACGTATCTCAAATGGGGTCTCTCTGGCGGTGAATTGCCGAGCCTTCCCTGGCCTTCCCTTCTTTCCAGGGAGGGAAGGCGGGGTGTGTTTCGTTTTTAAACTGTTTACCGGGTGCTCATACGGTGCCCTGAGGATTCTCTGATCTCTATGACTGCAAATACGTCTTTGGAACCTCGTCGTCTTGCGCATACGTGGTCTCTTTTCTGATTTTGAATGTCTACACTCTCTCGTGACCTTGCCAGTACTCCTTTTGCACTCGAAAATCTTCTGGAACCTCTACCGAACCCGCTCTAACGCATACATACCTACCTCCAGCTCTAGCATTAATGTCGGCGTAACCCGTGAAAAACGCACTGTCTGCGATTCGGATCCGGGCGTGTGCGAGCGACGGCAGCGTATGCATATGCGTGTATGTATGGGTATGGCGTCCTCGTTCCCGACCTTGATGCGGGTGCCCTCTTCGTGTGCATGCAGATGGTATGTATTTCTGGAACACCCACCTGGCTGGTTATGGTTTTCTACTCCTGGTCCTAGTCCCCCGAGGCTAATGATGCTGATGTGCGAGGCTCGAATTCTGACGATCCACATACGGCTGCTCCCGAAGACGCTGTGTGGCTCCTGACATACTGCTGCGATTTGGAACTCAACGTCCTTCTGCTGGCTCGTGCTCTCATGTCGTGCGCCTAAGCCGCGCCTACTTGCTGACTACGTCATACATATGTAGCCCCGGACCCCGCGGCGAGGCCGCTGGCATCTCCGGTGCGAGGCCGTTGGCACTTCCGATGCGAGGCCGACGGCACCCGAAGCAGCAGCATTCATCATGTCTGACCCTCACTCACACACCCGCCCCGGTCCATTCCCCACCGCTTGACAAAACCTTGACAGCTTGACATGATCTGGCTCCCGACGGTGGGCGCCGTGATCCCTCAACCCTGCCGCTTGTTCCACACCCCTCGGAGTCGGCTACTCGCATCATGCCACCGAATTTATCTCGTGTGCCACGCTGGGTTTGTGACTCCTGACACAGATGGGATTCTGGATGGACAGGCAGGCAGGGGGCAGACAGGCAGCGCAATGCTACCATGTCGACCACCCCGGATACACGCGTAAGTGATGCGTTCGGAGTCGCATTCGGGATAATAATACCTAGTACATACATATGAATGTACACGTCGACGCGCTCTCGACGCATGTAAAACGTAGGCCCCCCGAAATTTTTTCATCTGCACGCGTCTTCACCTCCAAATGCAAGCCTGTTGAGACGTTGACTCCAGATTTCCCCGGACATTCCCTTCCCCACTGAAGGGTGGTTTCTCCGGGGTGCCTCCAACCGCTGATACTAAGCCCATATATAACGTATACATTGACCCATCGAGTTTCCCCATGGGCAGCGGGCACTTGCTGTGTGGGGTTTCACGTCGCGGCGGGAGAAGCGCCGCCCACAAAGGCAGTCAGTCGCCCATCCTCATTGACAAGCCAACATCTCACCATCATCATCATGATCCATAATAACGCCTATGTGTATTTACTCCCACCGTACACACCTTAATTTATTATTGCATTCCCGGGCCTCTTCCAGCGGGAGATCCTCGGGCGCTATGCGTAAGCACCCACGTATTTAGCACTCTTCGACCGTGTCTATCTATTCAGTTTTTTGCCCGGTTATTTTAGACATCATATTCTGCCGAAACCTTGAGTACGTACCCCCGCATCCAGGCCGGTATGTATACACGATTTTAAAAAAAAGCAATTGATTTCTGTTCGTGTCCAGACCTACAGCCACCCTTTACGTCAAACGGAAGATCAAACCCGTTTCCGTTCCATGTCCGGCTAAATGCTACATAGATCCGAGTGGTACAATCTTGATAAGCGGTATCGACGGCTAGTTATTCTGGCTGGGGACGGGGCCTTTCCTAAACCTACGCGGCGCAAAATGTCTAAATTGACTATATATTCCGAGCCTCGTCCTAGATCTGTTCTCGGCTCCTCGTGAACTACATAAATGGACTGAAAGAGATAAATGCTGCCCCAGTGACTGCACCAGGCGGTGCGTTTATCTGCATTAATCACGTTCGTGGTACGCTCCCTCCACCAACGTGCTTGATCGCGACGACTCTCACCTTTATTGTAGATACAACGCGGTTTATCGCCTCCTGAAACCATGCCTACTGTATAGATGTTCGTAGAATGGAATGTGCGTGCAGGGTTTAGTATTTCCGATGACGGCAACTGCCTTCGTTTTTCTGCGAAGATACTCCTTAGGCTTCAAGCAACGCAGTGTCACCACATATGCCAAACTGCCTTTGGGTGATTAGAGGTATCCCAGGTGCTTCATGACAGGTTGTAGAAGCTTCTTGCGAGACGGACACGCTGCTACTATGTATATCGCCTTGAAGCGCTTAGTATCATATAGGATTCTTTGGAGCTGCTTAGAGACGCTCTAGGCTCGCTCGGACTTGAGTGAAGCACCGGTGCGCGTGAAGAGGAGATATATGGGTTTTTGGACTGTTCGTACCAAGTTCGTACCATTGTTGCATGGACAAAGAAAATTAATGGGGAAGAGACGGCCAAACGTGTGTGAAGGTGGAGTATAGGGGCTTTTCACTTATGTCAGTTCATCGCGGTTAATAGTGAGAACTTACATGCAGTGTGTATCTTTTATACATAGGCCTTTATCTACCAGTGCACTGTACTATGGGTTTTACAGCAAGTTGGTGGCTGTAGAGAGAGATTGGCACATCTCGGACTTTCGGACCGAGCTCCAATATATAAATGTGGGACTTGCTTTGTCAGCAAGCACTAACGTCATTCTAGTTCGCTTCCTGGCCTCGAGAATCTTGATTCTGAACTTCAACATTCACAGATCCCTTCAAGACTTTTTGCAGCAATACTGGATGTCATCACGCTTAACGAGGCACAATTTTGCCGCTTCCCTACCAGGAGCAGGTCGAGGAGTATCGGATGTACGACGAAGCAGAAACGAAGCACTCGAGTCTCTTTTCGCAGGCGGATTCCCGTACTCGAGGTAAGTTCGAAGCAGCTTACAATGCGTTCTCTTCGTATTGCCAATTCGGATGACGGAGATGAATCACAGAAAGCTTTCCGCCCATACTTCGTGTATCAATGCGCTTACGTTCTCCTCGGGAGATGGCCGGTTTTTAGCGAGCGGCGGTGACGGTAAGTTGCTGTTCAGACTTGGCAGGCTTCAAGCGCTTCGAGGAGCCGACGCCTCGATCTTGACATTCACAATTCTAATGCTCGATTTAGACCTACAAATACGTCTGTGGGACTTTCACCAGGAGAATATCACAGCACCTTCTTGTGCGCTGCTTGGATCGAGGGTGAATTCCAAGTTCTGGTGCGGTGGTTCTAAAGTGCTGAATGATATTTTAAATCTTGACATGTGCAGGGAATTATTTTCACCGTGAAATTCTCTGCGACCAATCAATACATTTATTCGTTAGTGCTTTCCTCAATTGAATCTGCTTTTGTTGTATTGACAGGAGGTGGGATTGAAGAGGAGGGATAGATAGCGTGGTTCGCAAATATGATATAGGAAGTATGACGGCGCTAGAAGTCGCTTCTATCGCTGAGCGCTCTCCGAAGCAAACCTTCGATGGGCATAGGGTAAGATTTATTTCTATCGAGTCAGGGAATGAGTACTGATGATAGCCGCTGTTTAGGAAAATATCCGTAGTATGACCTGCCATCCTGTTCAAGATGAAATTTTTATGAGTGCAAGGTTATTTACATTTGGCATTTGCGACGGAGATATTTATCGCTCAAACTTTCTATCCATTTAAAAGTGAAGACGGTAGCATTAGACGCCACGATTGCCGTGTCTCTCATTCTCAATCACGAGCACAAGATACCATCCAGCAAATGGCCGAATTTACTGGTATCCAGTACCATCCCTTTTTAGAACATACGTTTGTCACTTGTGATAGCCATGGTGAGGTTTACCTTCGGGACGAGCGGATGGCCTTTGGCCCTCTTACCAAGAGGACAAATGAAGGCATCGTCCAACGAGTAAGTATTCGGATTCTATATTATATTATTTGCTTCCTACACGAATTATTCATAGTACAATACCAAGCTAACACGGAAATCTATTGGTCATCTGAGCAACCCGGAATCTAGCAGCGTAGTATTTGACCGTGAAGGTTGGCTACCTACGCAAATATTTGTTTTTTGCAATCTCAAGCCATAATAAGGCAGCAAATTGGCCGTAAAGATGCTGGTAGGTGAAAGATAAATATCTAAGGAAATTTATTCATTCTAATTTCATAGCATTACCTCCCAACTATTTACTCGCTATCAGATCCTAATCCGTTAGCTATTTGTAGTGGCAAAAATCTTCCTGATGGAACTCCCAATCCGCCAGGCAAGCGGACATATTCGAATTCATGCACAATGAAGGTCCGTTACCGTTACATTTTCACAATGTATGCTCTGAGCTCGGGAGCAGCATGGATCATTTGGAGGACCCGGGTTACCGACAGATGAGTTTTATACTGCGGGCTCGGATGATTTTCGAGGTTATGTATGGAAGATTCCTCCACTCCCTGAGCTCACAGAAAGAAGAGAAGAAATATCGCCGTTTGATTGGGAAATTCCGGGTCATCCGGATAGAATTGGTATGCTGGAAGGGGTCATTTATTTTATAATCCCGCCTGATCCACATATTTCAGCATTCTCGGAGGGTCTCAATGCTACGAAATATGTCCCGTTGGAACTGTCAACGCCATTGTGTCGACTGACAGGCAAGTATGATCGCAATCATATAATTCATTCGTATTAAATTATGTTGCATGATCTTCAGGGCACAATTCTATTGTAAATACAGCTCTTTTTCACCCCAACTTCCTTCATATCGTCACCTCCGGAGTGGAGAAACACATCATATTGCATAGTCCTACCCCCACTTCGCCTTGCACACAAGACCTACAGAAGTCTCTTTCTGAAGTCCGGCAATTATCGCAGGATCCTGAAGAAGACCGTATAGCTTATTTCAGAGGTCTTATTTTGGAACGTCCAGACTTATTGAGCGGCGAAGAGGAAGCAGAGAGAACAACTCTCAGCATGTTTGACCAGTAAGCAATTTCTGCATGGAATAGGAAGATGCTGATTTTTCCTTTACAAATCCAGTATTCTAAGGACAGAAGGCGAGGGAAATGTATTCGAAATACGGAAGTGGAGAGATTCCTCGGAGTCTGATGAAGAGGACGAAGAGGACAGCTTATCGGAATCTCTAGGAGCCTGGAATGAGATTTGAATGACGAGTTTATAGCCATATATCTAGAGGCGGTACATACAACATAGATACTGTGCAGATTGCTACAATAATCGAGATTTAGGACAATGGACGCTGTAAGAGGAAATTACATTTCCAAGACAGGAAAGTAGATTTAATCGGTTTATACCTACAGGCATGAAGATCGCCAGCGGGGAGGGTGGCTGTGGGTCCCTTATGGGTACATCCGGCGTCTTGCGAACTTCCCTTTGTCGGGGAATTATCGGACGGCATATGATGTGGGGTACATGGGGTATTCTGAGCGCAGATCGTACGTAGAACCTATAAAATGGAACCAGGCGCAGACAGATGCAGGCTGCTTTTCTAGAAATCGATTGTAATGATCCGAATTTATGTATACTTTACTAGTTTTGTATCTAGCAGGATAACAGTTGCAACGGAACATGCCCCTCTACAGCTACTTAGTAATAATTTAATGGGCAGTGGTCTTCAAGTTGAAGGAAACGAGAAATCTCAAACACTTACATGCCAAAAACAAATAATGCTCAATACCAAATACTGCGAGTGCGGTGAATGGGAACCATCTCGGCCGTAGCAATGCCTTCGATTTTTTCCTCCCCGTTTTCTATTTTCTTTGCCAAGTCCCAAAGGTAGAAGTCGATTAGGACACTACTGACATCTCCAGTGTCCACCACCTGACTGCTGTTGACATCTTCTTCCTGCATTAGTACCAGAATTTCTTGCCTGACCTTCTCCACGGCGATGATACTCGCGGAGCGCAAGCTCAGTTCATCTCTGGACCCAGATGGGAGCGGTGTTCCTGCTTGGAGTTTCCTCACCAGAGAAGCAGGATAGGTCAGAATGCACAGGTGATGCAAAATCTGGGGTACACGGTAATCCGCGAACATTGTCAGATGGCGTATTTCTGGCCCCCGCAAACCAGGAAACAGGGGGTGGGGTTGATCAACGGTGGGTGGGAAGAATGCAGCCCATGTTTCAGCGACGAGAATTTGGGCGCGTTTCCACAGGCAAACTAAATTGATATCGAAGTCAATGAGTGGCCACGTATTATGATGATATCTTTAGCAGAATCCCATACCTTTGCGCCCTTCAAAATAAACCTCATCACGGAAGGATGGGAATGTCTCGGTGACCATTTTCACGAGGTCAAGTGCTGTTCCCTGACCATCATGACGGCGCTGAAACTCGTTGATGAACCCTTGGTATGATCCTTCGAAGCTCTGCACAGTTTCGGCGTATTAATACTTCGCCAGACATTCTTCTTAGAGAAGCGCCTTACGTTGCAGAGAATAAACCCGACTTCGCGCATAATGGCAATTCGTTCATGGAGCAAAGGTATTCCCTCGTTTGATTGTTCTGCCCGGCGGAAAATATATTCGATCAGGGAGTCGGGACAGAGAGTCTCCGAGGAGTAGAAGCGAGGGTCATTAATGGGTATGTCCTCATCAAGAGCTGCGATGTAAGTTAATATCGCATTCCGCACAACAAGGGTAGGGGTTGGAGTCACCTCGATTGAGCGAAGCGACCAGACTCCAATACCCGGTCCATACCTTCGTCTCCGTGGAATCCCACCCGGCTAGCCATTCCACACCGTAGCGATCACTGCGGCCTTCTTTCTCTGACCAGAAACTGAAATTAAGAGCTGATATTAGAAATATCCAGTTGAGTACTGATTTATTGAGTGGATCAGTTGCGTTGTATGGCTCCGTTGGACAGATGTGAAGCGCATGGGTACGCCACGTCCGCGGAGTGTACGACTCGGCGAGAAGCTTCCGTCGGATCTGAAGACATACGAAATACTCGTTAAAGAACACAAGATAGTGGAAGTGGTGCACTAACGTGTCCAGCAGCCTGCTTTACGCCATCGTCGTTAATCTGGACTAGGTCGGTAGCCTGTGGATCCAACGCCACGAAGAGAATCAGGTGGAGACCGCAAGTCTCTGACAGGTATACTCACTCGGTATGCGAACTCCGAAGACTCAATAACTGGATTTTGTGGCGTTAAGATAGTGTCTGATGTCCAAAGCTCCTGCTTCTCGCTCAAATTCGGTGTAGTGGTCCCGGGTGCAGTACCAAGTTCCTGAACGGAATCGATAGGGGCCATCGGATTATGGAGGAATACGGTCAATAACTTTAAGAGTATAGTAATGAGTGAAGGATATGGTAGGGAAGAGGAATATAGTGCTGTACAGCGGCACAAGACAATCGGACGGATGTTTGCTGGCTACCGGACTTAGAAAGACTTGCAACAAGCGCCGACAAAAAATTTGGAGATTAGGCCGAGATTAGACTCTGAGTCATTCAAACTATCAAAGTTAATCTTATCTGATTAATTCTATCCATGGTTCTATTTTTATTTTCAGTGAATACAATTATTGCCTGTTGGCAGAATTCCGAGTAGGAAAAAATAATATAGGTACAGAGGCTAGTAGTGACTGTTGGTATAAGATATTATGATGCAGAACCAGATTTCTTCTTCTCATTCATTTCATCAAAGAACGATGCCTTTCCGTCGAGGATTGCCTCTCCATGTTCTTTGAGCTCTTTCTAAATTAAAGTCAGTAACGTACACGTTCGTGCTGCACCATCGATGCTCACATTGCCCAAAATCTGCCCCACAAGAAAATTGGCTTATCAGAATCATTTCACATATGGTAATAGGCTTCTATCTCGCTACTCACCGTTCCGCGTGCCTTCTGTGGTTCGTCTGTCAGCAGATCGTTGAAAAATCACCATATGTTGAAACTAACCTGCGATACACCTGAAAAGAAGAATAGAAGAATATTTGATCAGTTTCAACTCGGAAGCATATGTTATTCTGATGCACTTACCCATCACCTGCTCCTTGAAAGGAACAGTGTTCTGTGCTCCATGCACTTCGCTACCATCGCCTGGTTGTGTCGATGCTAATTTTAAATCATTAAATCATGGTTCTGTTCTTGATAACGAGGTCACAGAACATACCTTGCTGTGTCGGGGTATCGATTTTTGTTGGTTGTACAACCTCCGAAGGAAGTGGAGCTGTTCGTACTGGCTGTGCGGTTGGAGCATCGGCGGTTTCACGAACAGGCTCTGGGCGTTCGACTGTGTTGTTTTGAGTAGACATGATAATAAAAGCCGAGCTAATGAAGTGGTTGGATAGGATGAAGTCCAAGGCGAAGTCAGTGAGTTGAAGTACTGTTCGCCAACACCTATTTATGGAGTGCTCCGTGACGTCATCAACACCTCGACGTCATCCCATAGCCGGTCCGGGTTCACAGACAGGAATGTCAATTATACGCAGAATACAAAGATATCAGCTTCAAATGGCACCACTAATTCGTTATAAAATCCAAATAATAATAATACATGAAAAATCACAGACACTCATGAATCAACTACGTAGAAAATACCAGCGACAACAGTACTCATATCTCTGGCGTTTCTCCGTCGAGCTCATCAGGAGTAGAAGGTATGGAGTACTCGGTCACTTCATTATGATGTGCAGCACTGAGTCCTGTACCGTCAGGTGTCCAAGGATCTGTGGTGAGTCGGATGGGGATGACTTGTCGAAGCCCGACGAAAGGCGACCGCACGGTTTCCGTAGGATCCAAAGTCAGCAGCAGACAGTCCTGAAAGGGTAAAATTGCTTGTGAAAACCAGCGGTGTGGGTGGAGATAAAATTACACACCTTAATGCTGAGACCCGCTGCTCTAAATCCAGTAACTTTAACGCTATCGCTCACCGCGATCTCTCCCGTGTAGGATATCCATGTGGGACCGTCACCCTAAATAAAAGGTATCAAGCGATGAACGTTTCAACGAGAAAACATTATGCCACAAACCGCATGCTTAAATGTCGCTTCACCAATGCAGTCAACTCGCCATATATCTGTCTTAGCTCCAGTGTGGGTCACAAACGAATTTCTATGGGTTCGAATGTTAACGTAAAACTAACGGTTTTACAAGGATGCTACTTACCTAACATCCACAGTTGACTGCCGCATCAGCTGCAGACGGGTTGCCTTCCTGGGCCCTATAAAGCTCGCGGTGGGGGCGTAGGGGAGATAGGCAGCCAAAGACATAGCCGAAGACACAAACGTCAAGTGGAAAGGAATCGGCTGAGAGATGCAGAAAATGCGGGAGATCGGAATATGAAGCTTAGTGATGATGTCCTGGCTCGAGTTTCCCTTTATACGGATAACGGACTCATATGTACGCCATTCTGGTGTTACGTTGAATCCATGCTGGGAAGGGTAAAGTGGATGCGGAATAGGATATGCGGGACGCGTCCGTGGATAAAAAATGAAAGGTGTTGTCAAGGTCCTGCAAACTCCGGATGAGCTTACGAAATTGGATTTAAAAAAATACCATACGTTGAACCGATACTTATGCCCAGCGTCTTTGACTTGACGAGGGGAACGATTGAAGGCACCGCATTAGGCTTGTTGATAATTGCGCTGACGGAATACTGGAAAACGACTGAGACGAATAAAATGTCTGAACGAGAATAACATACGTCTATGGTTGCTGTAAACCCTGGAACACCAGATAATTTGACGTCAAATGTCGGGGGCAGAGGCTAAGCTAAGTTCAGTCACTTAAGATGCACAGGGTGTCAAGAAGTGCACTGACGAATGTCTTGTCCTCATAAGTAAATGTCGTTGGGAGGTTAAGAGAGAAATACAAGGACGAAGGACAACGGTAATTATTTGGATCCTTAATCCACAGAAGAGAAGTATCCAGACAGAGTTTCGCAGACGAAGTGCCGCCCTCTCCGATTTCCTTTAGACGCAAGCGGCCTTCAATCTGACACGGTGCTTAAATTTAAGTCGTTCGTGAGAGTCCCTCCGCAGCAGCAGACGCACCTTCACTTCCACACTCGTTACACCGTCCGGTTTGTCAAGTTCAATAACACCTTCTACGCGGCCTCCTGAGCCATAAACCGGCAGGGCTACATTGTCCTCCTGGGCAGTTAGTCGCATACGAGCATCGCCATTCCTTGATTTCTTGATGAAATTTCCGGACGGCCTGGGTCTGAGACGATCTGAGAGAGCGATTCGGCGCTCATGCTCTAGGGGTTCCGCGGTATACGATGGGGTGCGGTTGAACGATGGAGCGATATACGACGGAAGACTGGCAGTCGACATAGTGGTATATGTGTAGGAGGTCCGGGGGAGGATATTTGGGTGTCGGCGTGGAAGAGAGATCAGGAACTCCGAAACTATGTATGCAGTTCAGTCCATACTGTGGTAATTGGTAAAGCTGTCCGGGAAGCATGGACGAGGCATGTGTGACTTCGAGCACCATATGGACGAAACTGCCCGGCTTGGACAATCAACCGGCTCGGCATGGCGCCTCCAAAGATAGGTCTATGTGTACTCCACGGATCCATGTATACATTTCCCGCAGTGAGGAGGACACAGGAGACACACAAGCTACGTCTCCTCGTTATGGCCAGGAGCATCAGTGTTGGATGGGTCGTCGTGAGAGGGATGATCGACGGAACTAATTTAGAACCGAAGCATTGCTACTTACCCCAGTGGCGTTTACCAAGCCTCCGGCGCTAATCCAGCCATCATATCACACGGAGTGCTGCTCATGCATTTGATTTACACGTAAAGCAAAATAATGAAAGCATAATAGTACAGAGTCCAAAAACATAACACTAACAAGAATAGAAATAAACATATCAAGTCGGAGGAGGCGGTCGTCGCAGGGTAACAGGCTTCCCTGCACCCTCTGCTGATTTCATCCGCTTCGCCAATGAATCCTCAACTGGTTGTCCTTCTGATTCCCTCGGTCTTTTCGCAGCAGCACCCATGATCGACATCCCTGAAGCAGCAGCAGGTGCGGTAGGGGCAGCTGTCGGCGCCGTTGCGGCTGCGGCTGGAGCAGTAGGTTTCGTTGGAGGGACCCTTGGAGGCGCACCTCCACGTCTAACGGGTCCCCCTCGTCCAGCAGGTCCCCCACGCTCGACATGGCCTCCGCGCACGGCAGGTGCTCCAGGAGCCAGTAAGGAAGGTTTCCGGGGGAGATTGGGTGTGCCGGCCGTCGCTGCAGCTGCAGCCTTAGCCAGGGCAGGAGATCCTGCAGCAGCATGAGGCCCCTTAGGAGCACCAGAAGCACCTGCCGCCGCGGTGGGAGCGGCAGTACCTGATGTGCTTGCCGCGGCATTTGCGGGAGCGCTGGTGGTCGGTGCGGCTGCACCGGTTGCAGGGGCCGGTGACTCTGAAGGAATTATGCCTTTCTTCTTCCATTCGACGATTTGTCCTTCCAGTGCCTTGACTCGGGCCTGTGCCTTCACCAGCTGCGAGTCCTTCACTTTCAACTTCGAACTCAACTCCATTCGCCCTCTTTCTACCGCAGCTGCAATTTCTTCGGCATGGTTCGATTCGCTCGCCTTCTTCTGATCCTCAGAAGGTGCCTCCGGTCTGTCCTTCACGGCGGCTTGCACTGCAGCATCGACAGCGGTCTTCAGTTCCGCTTCATGCTTCGCTTTGAGCTCCTCTTGTACTGTCTTGAGCTGCTCAGCGTGTTTCGCCATGATTTCCTCTTGAGAACCCGAAGCCGGGGGTGCAGCATTTTGCAGCTCACTCTTCATCTTTTCGATTGCTTCGGCCACAGCAGCTTCTTTCTCGGCGGCGGCTTTCTTAGCTTCCGCAACCCTTGCGTCTAGAAGCTGCCGTATCCGTGCGCGCGCCTTGTCCTAATTTCAAGAACAGTTATACATCACCGCTATGGCGAAAAAAAGGGAAAAAACATACGATCTCTGCTTTCGCTTCCTTGACTGCTTGGGTCGCCTTTTCAGCCTCCTGTGTTGCGGTCTACTACAGGTGTCAGCAATGCAACATTGAACATACAAGACACGTCATACCTGAAGTTTCTCCAAAGCCTCGTCGCGTGCTTTAACAAGTTCGGCCTTTTCTGCCTCCCAAGTTGGAGGTGCAGAGGCGTCGGTCGTCGGGGGCGGTACACCGGCCTTCTTCTCAGCGAGCAGCTTGTCTCGTTCTTCACGTAAAGACACCTAGAAGTAACATGAGCGGTTATCATGGAATACTCGATAACAATGGCGCACAATCTCAGCAGCTTGCTTGGAAGCTTCTTCAGTAGACGCCGCAGTATCTTGGGCTTTCTGTTCAGTAGCTGTTATAGCGTCTTTCAGCTCCTTGACTTCTTCTTCCAGTTTGGCAACCTTAGCCTCGGCAGCCCTGAGCTCTGTCACTCTTGTCTTGAAAATACCGTGATTTTTAGCGGCCTGCTCTTTCTGTCGTGTGAGACTGGTATCCAAGCTTTGAATCTGAAGTGCGGGTGTGATAAATAATATGCGGAGAAGGCAAGCGTCACAACCTACCTTCTGTGTCTGTTCCTCGTTCAATTTCTTAATGGCTTCAGACTCCGTCACCTCGGTTTTCAGACGCTCGATCTCGTCTTTCAGTGACTGAACCTCTGCAGGATCAATACGATCGTACTGAAAACTGGAATCAGAATGATATCAGGATGGGTTTATGAGAAAGCTAGCTAACCTTGCTAAGAAGCTGAGCATTTCGTTCTTGCCACCTGCGACTTTCTTGTTCAAGTCGCTCGAGCTGCTTCTTGCCGGCCTGCAACTCAGCTTCTGCCATGCGGGCTTGTTCTTTAGCAGGATCGAGTTCCTCAGAGAGTTGCTTGAGCTTGGCTTCAAGTTCGCGCGATTTCTTAGCAGAGCTCTCGCACTCTGCTCTTAACGTGGCATTGCTCTCGCGTAAGATATTGAGTTGGTTGATCCTCTCGAGGAGTTCGGCGTGTTGAGCTGCAGATGCTGCACTCTCGACGGCCCGTTCTCGTTCCTATTGAAACGTTTAGCAACGTGAGGACATTCAATAACAACGCTTTACCTCTGAGAGGGTATTTCTAGTTTCCTGCAGAGTTTGAGCCAAGTGCTCAGTTTGCGCCTTCAAGCGGGCATTCTCCTGCTTGCCAAGCTCGAGTTGAAGATCGACAATCTCCTTCTCTTTACGCAAGTAAGCAACGACTTGACGGAGTTCTGATAATTTGGCGTCGCTATCCTCAGTGGAATCGGCATCTCCAGGCGCGGAACTCGAAGACGAATCCGCTGCCTGTTTTATACGAGCTGCTTGTGTGCTGACTGATTCAAGGTGTTGATGGAGGATAGCGTTCTGTGAAGCAAGGTCTCGGCAACTAAGGGATTCCGGTCAGTCAAACTGCACAGATCAACATCGCAGCAAAGGGCGCACCGAGCATTTAAATCCGAAGTCTCCTTATCAAGGGCATCCTTCTGCTGCTTCCAGCTGTTTTCTGAAGCTGAGAGTTTTGCTTGAGCCGTCTCCGCAGATGTAAGATTATCTCGAGCGGTGGCCTGAGCAGTCGAAAGGTCGTTCTTGAGGATTTCGATTGATTTGATAGATTCTGCATGAGCGACGACTTCACGAGAATATCGCTCTTCTGCTGCCTACCGTATTACAGGGTGATGAGTTACATTGTTTAGTTGAAGCTCAAATAATATAGTACCTGGGCACGATCCTCCAGTTGACGGAGTTCATTTTCGCGAGAGCTGCGATCACTCTCAGAGTGTTTCTCCGAAGTACTCATGTCAACGATAGTATCTTCGAGAGTCTTCTTGTCGCTGGTCCAAGCCGTGCGCTCGGTCTCGAAGGTCCTTTGCAATTCACTGTATTTGGTGTTCAACTCCATCAAGTCTGTCTGAGCGGATTGTAGCTTCTCCTGCAGAGCTTTGTATTCCGACTGTAGCTATATGAGCAATAGCAAGGGTTTAGTAGAGAATTTACGTACCTCCTGGCGTATGATCTGTGCCTCTGTTGACGACCTGAACTCCTCATAAGTGCTGTTAACGTTGGAAAGAGCCTCTTCATTAGCCCGGCTGATTTCCTGGAACTGCTGGACATGGCTCCTAGCTGCAGCAAGATCGACCTCTGCCACCTTCAGTGCAGACCTATACATGGGTGAGAATCTAAAAAAGAAGGGTATATGTCGAACCAGCGCACCGAAGCTCAGCCACTTCTGCTTCCAGTTGCTGTTCGCGGCTCAAACTCTGGTCGATAGTCTGAGAAACGCCGCCAACGGTACTGGAGCGTCGCTCGTACACGGCAAGTTTCTCTTCGTTGCCTCGCAACTGCCTGTTTAGCTCATCCACCCGCTCTTCGAGGTGCTTCTTGCTCGTCTCGGCACTAACAAGAGACTCCCTCGTACGGGACAGTTCTTCCGCCTGCGAATCTTCTCAACACAAGTGAATATAAGAATTCGATGAGGACACTCACACTCTTCTCAAGACGGCCTTGCAGTTGCTTCAGCTCGATCTCTTTCTGAAGGGAGATGTGTCGGACGGAGTCTCGCTCTTGAGTCACTTGAGTTCGGAGATCTTGCCTGTAAGGCACAAAATATTAGATCGAGAGATGCATACGAGACATGACACTCACGTCTGACTTTCAAGCATCTGCAACTGACTTTCCAGTCTGCGACGATCGTTCTCTCCAGAACGTTCCAGGTCAACATGCATCTTCTGAACGTTACTCATTAAATCGGACAGATGGGATCTTTCCAATGCCAAGGTCTTGTTTTCCTCAACTAGTCTACTCTGCACACTCTGTTTGAGAAAACGAGATTAGCACGAACTGCGCGACTGCAGAAGGAATTTTTACGCACTTCCCAAATCTTCTTCTCTGCCCGAAGATTGGCACATTCATTGCGCAGCTGCTCCACGCGACCATTAGCAACCTGCAAGTCTTCTGTAACGCGGCTGCATTCAATGTCGATTCGTGTCCACTGGTCGTACAAGTGCTGATTCCGTTTGCTCAAGTCGTCGACCTCTCGTCCATGAAGCGCGAATTGCTCTTGATGCATGCGATGGCGATCTACATGAAAGGCAGACCTGTGAGAAAGTAGTAAAAACTTCTGAACATCATTGCCGACTCACCAGACAGATACTCAATCTTGGCATTGGCCTTCGCAAGGGCAGCCTCGAGAGAGCTGGCCTCCCTCTGCGCCTGGATGAGCTCGTCCCTAAGCTTATTCGAGTCCAATCCCATTTCTGTCCGGTAGGCCTCAAATTGGCTCTGCACCTCCGCTAACTCCTTCGCCAATTCACTATCCCCAGCATGAGACGCGTCGCCAGACCTATCCCCGTTGATGCCTTTCGTAAGCGGTTGACCAGTGGCTTTCTCTGCTCTGGCCAGCATACTGCGGAGCGCATCACGCTCCTTGACATACGCCTGAATAACGCCATCGCTGTGCTTCTTCTGCCTCTCCAGCTGAGCCGCAAGCTCCTGCATGGCCTCATGTGCCTCCCGGATAGCCTCAGCCTGCTCCTTCTCCATCGCCTCCTTATAATCCCGCTCATCGCTCTCCATCTTTTGCGCTAGTTGCCTAACGATCTTCAGCAGCTTCTGGTTCTGCTCCTGCAAGCCGCCAACAGACTTAAATAAGACAAGGTGGTCAGTAATCAGGGAGTCGACATCTTCAGCGGGGGTGATGACAGCGACGTTCGCGAGGTCGTCATCAGAGGGAATGGTGGGATCGTCGCGGCGGGCAATGTCACGGAGGAGAGATTGTACTTGTCTGCCAAGGTCTTCAAGCTGCTGCTGAAGCATGGCGTTTTCGTCAGTGGACTTGGAGAGTTTCTGCGAGGATTCCTGGTAGAGATTGGCTTGGGCATCACGTTCGGCGAGGGCTTGGGCAAGTTGAGAAGCCAGCTGGGACGCCTCGGATTGGAGGCGCTCATACTCGGAACGTTGCTGAGAAAGGATCGGAGCCTATACCAGGATTAGATGTTTATACTTTTAACATAAAGGAAAATGCGCACCCTTTCTTCAATTTGAGCGAGCACCGCTGCTAACGTACGATCCATGTGGTCATACTCTGCTGACTTCCTTGCGTAGTCCTCTTGAAGACGTACGTAGTCCGCGTAGACTTCGGTGAAAGTCTTGCCACTCCTCTGAGCTTTGCTAGCCATTGCGACTGTCGGACTCAATCCCATCATACCGTCTGAAATGGGATCGGCGCCTCCAGGTGTCCGCATAGGAGTACCTGGCGTACTCCTTCCGGGAATAGGTAGCTCACCTCTTCCCATTCTATCCATCACGGTCTCCAGCTGCTCAATTCTCTTCTCAGCTGCCTCGCGTCCTCTCTTCTCTTTCTCTATCTCATCCTTCAACGAGGCCTCTCTGCGCTCCGCCCTTTCGCCGACTCCTGCCCATTCGCTCTCGATGCTCTCCACGATCTCCTTCGCCTGCTTCTCTCTCTCTTCCATCATTGTAACCAGTCTTCTCAACCCATTAGCTTCGCTCGAATAACGTGCTTCCTGCTCCGCCAACTGTCCTGTCAAGTCCTGTACCTTTGCTAGTGCCTGGGTTAATTGATGTGTCTGCGCAGTGTGAGCGGATTGTAGAGACTTGAGAGATGCTTGCGTGGAGGCATGGGTCTGTGTGAGCGAGTCGAACGATGCTTGGAGGTGAGTCATTTCAGCATGCTTAGTCCGACGGTACTTGGCGAATTCTTCGGTCTTAGACGTGAGTTCGGCATTGGAGCGCTCTGCTTCGCCTTGTGACAGTTGCAGTTGTTGGGCGAGAGAATCGAGTTTAAACTACGAAAGCGTGAAAATCACAAAGGTATAAGGGAACGAAGTAAAGCTCACCTTGGTGGAGGTCTCCATGGAACGAAGTTCGCGAACTTGGGCTTCCAGAGTCTGGTGTTCTTGACGAGCTTCTTTGAGGTTGCCACGAAGAGACTGGATCTCCTCTGAAACTCTGTCAGCGCAATCTCCATATCATAAGAATCAAGCATACCTTCTCGTTGCGTGCCCTCCTCTTTCAGCCGACTAATGACTACAATGAGATCTCGCTTTTCGCGTTCCGTGTCGTCCACGCGATGTTTGAGAGCATCGACCTCGGAAGAGGAAGAGGACTGCGAATTGGAGAGAGAGGCTACTTGCACTTGCAATGCCACCTTGGCCTCGGCTATAAACAAGCAAGTGGTCAACGCGGAGCGCATTCTTAGCGGTATGAGATATTACCTAGCTGGTCGCGTTCTTGCTTCACCACCGTCAATTCCACACGGAGTTCCTCTAGTGACGTCTCGAGGTCCTTCGCTATGCTCTCCCTGTCCTGCAGTGCTTGATCTAGCTCGACATCCTTTCGCTCTGCGTCTGCGTGTGCCTCATCGAGCTCTCGTTGCGAGGCGTCCAAGTCGGATGCCTGGCTAACAAGGAGACGGTATAATGCAAGGATATCATCGGAAGACGGGGAGGAGATATTGGCATCAGGAAGAAGATTGGACAGCGTATCGTGGTCGAGGTCGTCGGGAACAGCTATGAAGAGCGAGTGAGCGGCATTGTCGTGTATAGGAGAGGAAGGGGGCTCGGCATCCTGCTCGCTGGCTGCGGCAGTGGCCGCCTTTGTCTTCCTGCGGGTTTTCATCATGATGGATGTCGCCCAGAATGTCGAGCTCGCTGGGGCGAACAGCGAGGTCAAATGAGAGCGAACGGAGGCGGCTCATGAGCACAATGGATGCGCGACCACGTGGTGCTTACGTAACCTATCATTGACCTGAACTTTATTTTCCTTCCTCTCCTCTTGTCAACACAACAGCAAGTCTTTTGGGTGAGTCTCGTATTTTGACTTTCTCGCTCTCTCCTGCTCATATTCTCCGCAAGTCACCTTCTGACTCATTCCTGCTATCTAAAATGAGTTACGTCGCCAAAGGAGAAAAGGAATATGATGCTACCGGTGCCCCCGTGCCCGGTGCCAAGATCCATAAAATCCGCATCACCCTCACCAGCAGCAACGTCAAGAACTTAGAGAAGTGTAAGTTGTATCCATTTCATCGCCTCTCGTCCATGCTAATGCTCCTCTATAGTCTCTGCTGACTTGATCAACCGGGCCAAGGACAAGAACCTTCGCGTCAAAGGCCCCGTCCGTCTCCCCACCAAGGTACTCAAGATCACCACCCGCAAGACCGTACGTTCATTGCCAATTTTTATCGTTTAATTTCTCATACTTCTCCTTTCCAGCCTTGCGGTGAGGGTTCCAAGACCTGGGATCGTTATGAGCTCAAGGTTCACAAGCGTCTCATTGACCTCCACTCCTCCAGCGAGATCGTCAAGCAGATCGTGCGTACATTTTTCCTACGTCACCTTGACCTATCTAACTCTATCTCAGACCAGCATCAGCTTGGAGCCCGGTGTCGAGGTCGAGGTTACCATCTCTGCTTAGATTGTATATATCCGGCTGGTAGTCCTTCCCAATTACATGATCTTCTGCGATGCATAAATGTGGCGAGAGATTTCTGAGAATGATTAAGCATGAGCTATATTTTTACGAGTGAAGCTTTCAAGTTCTGTTGGAACTGGGATTTAGCATGGGTATGTATAAGCAAACTAATTAATGAGCGTGAATGATTTCAAAATTGTTATGAAGCGTAGATTGAGCGTGGAAACTTTTTGCTGCATTCCATGGTGACTGCGAATCCTTAACCGTAACGTCTCTCAGCTCCCTAACCTTACCTCTCTAACATCATGGGCAGAAGTGCCAAGCTTCACAAACGAGTGGTGCGTCCTCAATCCCGTCCGCTAGTGCATCTGTCCCCTAAGGCGACACCCTCAGTCGAAGAAACAGACGTCCTCCACTCCTGGGTCCAACTCTGCTCCCGTGTATTCTGCTCAGACACAAGTGCAGAATGCAAAGAAAAAAGCTACTCTGAAGGGCAAAGCTGCCTCATCAGGGAAGGGCAAGGCCAGCGGTGGCGCAATGAACGATAGTGTTTTGGGCGGCGCCGACTACGTCTCGTTGCTTATGGGTGGGCGCAAGAAGGCGAGAGAAGAAGCTAGGAAGTTGCCCCAGGACGAAGCCTGATGAAGAAACTGCTCCTGCGTCATATTCGATGGAACTACTCGATGCGCACTTGTTCTGCTTTGATACTGCGCGCCGGACCCAGGTTGCTCACAGCTGATGCGAGCAGCGACAGACATCTTGTGGTCTCTTTGCAACCCACTCGACTATCAACATATTCCACGTGTTTTCGCGAGCACTTCACCGTGCTGCCATGCCCTGTGGTTGTGTTGGCGGAGTACGAAGGGAGGACAAGGAGATATACCGTTATGGCTTTCGTTTGCTTCACTCATTGCATTTGGGATACAGTACTTATGATATGTTTCTATATCTATATACAACTGGATACCCAAACTTGCAACAACGTACATTTCGTCATCCGCGCAACATCGGTCATAAAATTTTCACGAAGATCAGTGAAGATCAGGAAGGCACATTAAGCGAATTTTTTTTGCCAACAGTGACCTGGATCAAGTTCTCCGACTCATTGGAGGAGTCGAACTGAGCGCTTCGACGCTCGAGCTGCAGAATTGAACTCGCCAGGGGATCATTGTAGGCTACAGCCTATGGTGCCCAGTCCACTGAGTTTCTCTAAAATTAGGTCTTTGTTTGGCTGAAGCTCTCGATTTCAAGCGAACAATGAAGCAAGTGCCCTCGGTGTTCTGAATCGCTCTTGGCAGGTTCTCTTCTATACTGAAATAAATGACGGAAAATATTCCTTCACGCATTCAATGCCGCCAATAAATATAGACACAATGGGTAGCAGTATATATTCAATGCTTGTAAGTACGATGTTAAATCTGTTCAAAAGTGCAACGATTACAAAAGTAGATTCTGTGAGATCCCAACCTAACGCTACTCCAGTCAGTAATTTGAAGCGATATCATAGACTTAGAATGGCATTCAGCACCAATAATTTGTAAGCATTGACACAGGGTTCCCTACACTAGTTAATACATGGACGAGCGCAACGATTACTATCATAGAAGTGCAGTCCGTAATTTTGCGAGAATAAGTACAAGTAGACGTGTGCACTTTACATCATTCAAGCATCAAGCTGCAATGTATTATACATACAAAAACCAGCGCTACCGAGCGATCCCATACCAATCCCCACTCGTCGTCCCTCGACTACTTCTCTGGCTCGTCGGATTCCAAGCTCCCGAAGTATTAGAGTATCGGTCTCGACTAAACCGGGGCCCTTGCCGCGGTGATGACGGGAGGCCAACAACAGCTGAAGGTGGCGACCTCAGCGTGCTCACAGCAGATCTGGGAAAGAAGCTCTGCTCGCGGAGGCCGTCCTCACTCCTGTCGTCGGAGAAGGGATTCAGAGAGTATCCTGAGAGCGCCATTGAAGTTGGATCGGCAGGGACATCTGATGGATCACGAAGATGCCCACGAGCTGGATATTGGCGAGGTTGAGCGCGGGGAACAGGAAGATACGAAGTGGGAGTGGGCGTGATGGTGGTTATAGGCGGAAGAGGATCCACAGTCAGTCTACTATTCCGCTCGGATTGTATCGCGGCCATATTGAGCATCCCTTCGATATCCAGAGAGTTCAGTGACAGGCGATCTGTTTGTCGACTCACACGCCGCGACTCGGGCGGGATAGAAACAGGAATTCCCGCCTTGCTAGCAGAGAAGCGCTGATCATCTGGTATGGCCTGGGACCATGATGACATGCTGCTTCTGAGCTGTAAGGGTCTCAGCGCCGGCGACTGGTATTTCTCCGATGTGTAGACTGGATTACTAAGAGCTCCCTCGGGGTATGTAACCGCGGGCAAGGAATAGGGTGCGGGCGCGGGATACGAGGGTTCGACAGCCACGAATGTAGAAGGTGGGTCCTGACTCCTCTTCTCATAGAACGTCGAATTATTAGGCGCCATCTTCCTCCGCTTGCGACGTCGTTCACGAAGAATAAACAAGATCATGCCAATCGCAATGAGAAATATAGCCGCCCCGCCCGCAGCACTGCCAATGATAACCGTCCTAGATACACTTTTAGTAAGTTAGAAGGCAAATATCGTAGCTCTAGACTTACTTAGATACTGAAGAGTTCATACTTGCTCCTGAAGTAGTATCCGCCCCGGTGCTGTTGCTGGAGTTTGGGAATTTAAAGCAGCTGGTTTTACTCGACGAATCTCCTCCAACTGTAACAACGACAGTCAGTTTTTTTCCCCCACAGATCTGCTGTCAGAAAGAAATTTAACTGACCAGTAAATAAATTTGTTGTTCGAAACTGGCTCCCGTCATCAATTGAGAGTAAAACCTGAAATCCCCGGAACCAGTTCATCAGGTACTTTGCAGTTCCGTTCGAAGGGTCGTCAAAAGTCGAATTGATACGAAAAGATGAACCCCTAGGATTATAAAGTCTGACAGACGGTGCGCTAGATGCGAAAGCCGTATCGTATTGCACTGTAAATTCTTCGCATTGCGATATGGCGGTCTCATCTATCTGGAAATGATTCTGCTCGGTCGCTTCTGATGTTGGTAGGCAAGTGTTGTTGCCACTGGGGGAGGGTAGCACTTTGATAATGTCCGATACCGGTGGAAGGTTATCCCCTGAGGAATCAAAGAGCGATGCGACGAAACTTGTACCGGCCTCGAGAGGTAAAAATGTGACGTAGACCCCTGACGGCGCGGCGACTGTCTCCGGGATAGGGATGAAGATGGCAGTCGCGTTAAA
>JASFDH010000551.1:0-22263 GCA_036937195.1 Nidularia pulvinata
CAAGCACGTGCACTCACCCTAGCTCATTCGGGTCCTGTGTGAGTAGCGCCATCAGCGGGCCCATCAGCGCAACGACTGCACGCAGTCAGCTATATCCCTCCCCAAGTCCGTGAACAACGTACACGCTCCCGAAAATAGTCCATACAGCGTCCCGACAGCGACCACGCTCGCGACACTCCCCACCCCGATCATCGAGAAGATCAGAACCGCGCAGAAGCCCGTCGAAACGACGACTAGCGGCGCGATCCCAAAGTGCCATGTGGATATCCCGCACAGAATACGCCCAGCGAAACTCGAGACGCTCAGGATGACGAGCTGCGAAGGGCGTTAAAATAGCTCGAAGTAAGACCGAAGATGCAAAGCGTGCTTACGGCGTAGAACGCGAACGTCTCATCCAGCCCGTGCGACGTGGCTGCCAGTTGGAGGTAGAATACTGGGAAGTAGAACCCGATTGCGAAGAACGTGAATCTACATCTATTGACGTCAGTTATGCCCTTAGTACACATCCCGCACGCACCCCAGCGTAGCAAATACATACGCCCTATCCCTTACAAACCCTATCAATTGCCCCCGCAACTCTCCGCGCTCCACCGCGCGCTTGGGCGGCAATCGGGGGCGCATCAGCGCACACGCAATCAGCAGCAGCCCCGACACCAGCCCTGCGCTCGCCCGTATCGTGTTTGCAAATCCCAGGCGCGGGTGCAGGTTGAGCATGTTGTTCAGCATGAGGGGGTGCACCGTCGCGCCGAGGCTCGCGCCCGAGACAACGACGCACATCGCGAGCCCGGCGCGTTTGGGGGGGAAGTAGTGCGAGACGATGGCGACGGTGGGGATGTAGATCATCCCGGCGCCGAGGCCGAGGCCGAAACCCTGGCAGAGGAGGATCTGAGAGGTGGTTAGCTTTCTTTCTTGCGCCGAGGAGGAGATAGGATTATTTTGACTGACGAGGTAAAACTGATCTGGCTTTGCTAAGGAGAGCATGAAGAGTGATAGTGACGTGAGGAAGGAGCCTCCATATAATAGGAAACGACTGTCATACGTAGAAATGAATATACGATGTTTCTGAAGTTCTACATAGGAAACTCACAAGTACCCTCGGTCGTACATTCTCCCGCCTATCAACCCAGTGCTAATTACGAGAAAGGCATTGACGCTGCCGATCCAGCTGGGATCGCGAACATGAAAATCAGAAGGAATTCTTGGTCAACAGTATGAGGACATACGAGATGGTCGAAGGTGTCTGATTCGTGATATATATCCGAGTATAATAATCTATAGAAAGGTGTCAGGTAAGAAGTTAAGGTGACGTCGAGAACTGCAAGACCTTGATAGACTCCAAATGAAGTGGTATATCTGCATTCAAAAATCAGACTCTTGTTGCGTACAAAGTAATATGCACAACGCTCACCCATACCCGCAACATTGTGCTAGAAAGCTGGAAAATTATTGACTTGAGTTCTGTTGGCCCGACAACCGATGAAGAATCGACATACGCGCCGAGAACAGTGGCCCACCCCCTATATCCACCTTCGACTTCTTGAACCTGTGGCTCGCTCGCTTCCTGTGACTTCTCCACATTTTCTTGAACGATATCAACGCAATCCGCCATTCTTGTGCCTTAGTAGAGTAAAGACCCAAGTGAAGGATCTTCAAATCCCTCTTCCTCTTCCTCAAGACCCTCTTGAAAAAAAAAAAGCCCATCCCTTCGGGCTCCAAGTCCGAGAATAAGCTCGACCCCATGACGTCGGAAAACGTAACAGCAAGCCCAGCAACATCCTCACCGTAATTTCAACGGCCATCTCTTGGGTCACCATAGCTATCGCGCACGTAAAAGTGCATATGATTGCCTGCCATCAGAAAACGCGCATCCTACACGTGGTGCTAATTTGCGCTTTGAGGAGGGATTGATTTCTAAAGTCAGACCGGAACTTGACATAAAGGCGGACATGTGCGCGCTTGTATGGCTTGCATGGCGAAAAATGGGATACAGAAAGCTGCATAGAATGTTGCGGTATCTGATAAGCAAGAGATTTGTCGGCTTTGCAGGCTGAGATACCTAGGTTGTGGGGATTTTTATAGAAACAAGTCAAACTCGGAAAGATTTGCTAGGCTTCTTTGTGATCCACAATCCGAGATTCCGAGAAGCCATAGTAGCTTGTAGATAACCACAGTGCTTCCTGAATCAAAGTTCTGACGGATATGTATGTAGAGACCGAAGATAGCAGTAGAAAGACAACGTTGAGTTAGACCCTTTTGCTTAGACCCATTCCAAAGTTGGATATATATTCTGCGAAAGAGTTCATATCGGTGCTAAAGGGGAAGCATAAGGCAATAATCTGCGTCATTGATGAACCTGGAGAACCGGTAGTTGCTAGTTGGCCATGGACGGATGGTGGAAGTCGTGAAGAAAGGCAATCGTCGCCACCCCGTCGCCACGCGATCGGGATTCGGAAGTAGGCAAGTTGTCCTAGTTTTGCGGCGCGTTGGAAGATAAACATCGTCCAAATAATGGGACGGACATGCCGGATACCCGCCGGCAGGCTGTAGACTACGAACCACAAGAACCGCCGTTCGATACGGAAAATGCAAGTATACGGTATGTTGCTCTTCCCGAAATGAGAGTGGATCTAGGTATATGCTTACTCCACACCTTTGATATCTATGATATGTCGGCTTGATCTACCGTTACACGAGTAGTGCGGTATTGAATGTTCAAGAGGAGCTCGGCGGGTTCTGATTCTACCCCGGTGCCCTCATGCTGCTGTATTTGTCCCCTACAAATTTTCCAGGACACTTGATTCGAATGTGATTAAACATATACGTACCTCGGATAAGTGTCCGAGTCCTGGATCTACGATTATCCTCTCCTTATTGCCGTAAGGAAAGCCCCCTATTTTCACTGTTGCTCTACCCCCGACCACCACAACTATGGACCTCACGCTCACTCCTAGATCCATACTCTCCCGCCGCAGCCGCCACATGCATTATCTCTGAGCTCATTCGAGTTCTAGCCGACATTGCGGCGTCGCCACTGGCATCATGTTGGTACTATCTACATCTTCCACCATGATCCGACGGGAAGGCACCACCGCACCCGCGAATGTAGGCGTTCCGCCATTATAACGTATTTGAACTATTAATATGCTAATCTTTGCTGGCCTGGCTATGCTGCACAGTTTTTCAAGATTCAAGGCTTGACTGCAGGACCTTGACCCCATGGAGATATGCAACTACGGTTCGATATAGTCTCACTGCTCAGCGAGACGCTATACAATGTGACTTTATGACCTTTATCCTTAGCTAATGCATACTCTGGTCTTCAGATGGGAAATGAAATAGCGGCGGCTACACTGCAAATTTTATTTTACTTTTGTCTCAGTTCGTGCTTACTCGATTTATATCAACCAAATACTCATGGGCGCTTCAAGCTAGTCTTTCTTGCTCGAAATACGTTCCAACTGGTACATGGTTTATCTCCTTTTTTTCTTGACCTTGTTTCATATTCACGAGTTACGCTCTATTGTGTTAGTGTCCGTTTAAGCTGGCTGTGCGGGGGAACTCGTGATGTGTCGAAGTCTATTGGACTACTCTTCTATAAATCCGAGGCCTTCGAAACTTGATTGTACTAAGCACCACCTCAGGCGGTTCCACTTCTCCTCACTAACAGTTTTTCTGCCCTCTAAGAACATGCAACTGACATTTTCGCTCGCTGCTATGTTTTCTCTGCCTTTGCTTGCAGTTGCATTGCCTTCCTTGGAAAGTCGTGGTGCGTGTATTCATTCACCGTCTTCACTTCAATAAAATTTCCTCTTGCAACAAGCATCTTATTATATTATTCTCCAGATGCATGGTCGGATCAGGTAGTCAATCTACACAACCAATACAGAGCCCAGTATGGTGCTGGGCCTGTAACGTGGAGCTCGGACCTTTATCCCGACACCCAGAAGTACGCCTCACAGTGCAATTTCCAGCACAGGTTAGTACATTATTGGCAGAATTCTTAATCCAGTAAAGTAAGACAAAAATCTTCTCATCAGCGGGGGAAATTACGGAGAGAACCTGGTTCGTACCATATATAACTATCTATTTAACTAGGATCTCAATATGGTCTGGACAGGCTGCAGGTAGCGGAGATTATGGGTTCACTAATGCCATGAGTGATTGGATGAACGAAGCCTGTGAGTTTTCATGTTGATATTTTTCTCAATTCATTAATCTTACATGCGATGATTCCTTTAGCCCAATATGATTGTGAGTGCTATTATATCCTCTGCTAGGGTATATCATAGAAGAGGCTTGCTTATCATCAATAGACAATAATCCTACGTTTTCTAGTTCCACAGGACACTTCACGCAAGTTGTCTGGAAATCAACTACTCAGGTGGCTTGTGCTATTGCTGCATGCCCAGCTGGCACGATTTTCTCCTCATTGGCGTCGAACTATATTGTTTGTCGCTATAGTCCTCCTGGGAATGTTCTGGGACAATTCGCGTATGTCTCCGCCTTGATTTTATTTCCTAAAGTCGATGCTAACGATAAGTTTTAGTCAGAACGTTGGAATGCCCCAATAAGCCTATCAGAAGATGGTGGAAGAGAATCTTTGTATGAAATACTCCAATTCAAGTTTCGATTGCTTTGTTACAAATTCCTCTTCCGTATTACTATGCAATGGTAAAAGAATGGAACTCACAACTCTGGTTTCCATTGTCAGATCTGGCTGCATACTTCATGTTTTATGAGTTGCGCAGGACATGGATTGGAGCTGAATCGAGGCAGGGGATCTGTAGGGCTTTGTTCCATCACGGGACTCACGCATGCATCGTAAAACCGGTTTCATGTTGCGAGGAGATAAATTTATCTCAGTCACCAAAAAAAAACCTACCACATCTAAACTGCTAGCATCCGTATCCGACTTAAAATTTGCAGAAGTGCCTGCTTGACTCAGAACTTCCTGTAATTCACTGGCGCCTTTACTTTTTCATGATGCTTTTCTGCGACTTCCCCGTTGGACCTTGCTCATCCTTGCAATCCTCCGATCCATCAAACCAATGTCTTGACTCTCAGCGAGCATTCTAGTTGTAAAGGAAATTCTGCAATTAAAGTTCCAATTATGTCTCGCCTTGCCTTAGGCAAAAGAGCACATCTTCCGATTTCAGCTTTTGTTGATGGATGTATGCCTTCTGCAGCTCCATGGACCGCAAATTCACCCTAGGTCCCTTAGACTAGAAAGTACATTACAGTAGCTACATCTCTAGACATACGGTAAGCCACAACAGAGACTAATAAAACTTTAAAAACAAATAAATAAAACCCATCCTATATGTACTAGCCTGCTGCCTGTGCCTTATCGTTTATTTTATTTTAATCATGAATGGTATTGGGTGGATGATTCGAGGACTAATGAAATAACAATATTTTATATAAAACAAGAAAATCTGGGAGTGGCTATAACAATAGAATCTAGAAATTCAGCAAAATGTTGTGTAGAGCTGAAAAATGAGAATAACAGCAAGGATGGGAGATGAGCTTAGATAGGAATCCCATATTCGATTCGTCAACAATGTCATCATACAATTTGAGATATTCGAGGCCAACCGTCTGGTTAAGAATTTGCAACCAGTCAGGAAATGTGCACGAGGTTCCACCTCTGGAGGTGTGGGCACAGATATATGCGCTAGGCGCGGAATATGGGTGATTTAAAATCGACAACGGTGTGGACTAGTTCCAGGTACCGTATGCGAGATGCATAGCCATCATAAATCAAAACCCGCTGAAGGCTGATAGGCCATTGGGTGGCATCACCACAGATTTGGAGGGAGAAGAGATGGGGTGCACGCTTCTGTATGCATGATATTAGAATCTCCATACTCCAAGCAGTGTCGTTGGTTCTGAGATGATATATTCTTTAAGCTCTTCCGACACCAGAGTAATCACGGACACGCACTTCTGGTCCATGAGGTTCACACAGTTACATCTAATATAGACTCCTTGGAACGCAGCAAGAGTCCTGGACACATCCTAACGAATACTCATTGTAATTGATTAACTGAGCTCAAAGAGATGGGCAATTTCGCGCCATCGATAACGGTCCTTTGCCACGGCTGAGGCGTTCCTTCAGTAAGATTTCACAAGTGAGCGACTTGTAACAGAGACGACCTCTAGAAAAATTTCTGTCAAGAGTACAGGAAATAGTCGCGATATCGGCTGGCTGTCGTTTGGAGTCGGGCGTGCACGGTAGATTCGCACAGTCCTGAAAACTGTAAGAAGTTATCTGTATCTGGGAGTTCACATTGACAACACCTGGATTGCCTGGCATAATTTCGTGAAGCAAGATGAAATTGATAAACAGTAGGTTAGTTCCTCAAAGTATATCGGTATGGACCGCGTAACGATTGAAAAGGTCTTCGGGAAGACGAGAAAAGGATGTCACGGTACGGTGACATAAGCTGGTGATCATAATGTTTGTCAAGGTCCCCGGAAGTAAACAACGTAGTGACCTTTAGTGAGTAGTAGTCCCCACCTCCCCAGTTCATCCATCTACTATGCCAAGAGATAGACGCAATTCACATTCACGCTCGCGCTCTGCATCTCCACGAAGGCATCGTGATTATGACAGAAACATAAGAAAACCCTTAGCGGAACACCGGGGTGAAGGAGAACCTTCTACCAAAGAGCGGGGCCGTGACCGGCGCTCACACTCACGCTCTCCTTCACGCTCAAAATCGCGGCACAGGAGTCGAAGCCCTGCTCGAAAAAGGAATAAGAGGTCTGCTTCCAATTCGCGCTCAAGATCAAGGTCGAGGGAACGAAGGCGGAAAGACAGGTCGAGGTCGCGGTCACGTTCGAGATCACGGTCGAAGGACCGTAGAAGACGAGATAAGTCGAGGTCGAGGTCGCACTCGAGGGACAGGAAGGAAAAGAGAAAGCGGGACAGGTCGGCGTCGAGTTCTTCTGATGAGGACGATAGAAGGAGAAAGGAAAAGAAGAAAGGCCGAGAAGGGAAGCGAAACAAGAGTAAAGAGAGGAGGAGAGACAAGAGACGGGAGAAGAAGGAGAAGAAAGAGAAGGTGTTTCTTGTCTCCACGCAGTAGTATTCAATTTCTCATATTTTTATAGAAGAAGAAAGCTTCAGGGGCTGCTGCTCATTGGGGAAAGTATGGAATTATATCCGATCTTGAGTGAGTAATCCACGTTATCGCTGCTTGGGTATGCTCACAAAAGTATTCGTTACTTCAGTATATTTACGAAAGGGCAGGAATTCCATACCTGGTTGGTGGAAGAGCGGAAGATCAATCCAGAAACTATCGCTAAGGACCAGCAAAAGAAGGAGTTTGGTCGGTTTGTCGAGGATTTCAACACAGGTATAACTGCCCATCTGTCTTTCACTTACACCTCGTCTGACCTTTATCTTCAATAGCTACACTCCCGCATGAGAAATACTACAACATGGAAGCCTACGAACGACGGATGTCTGCTCTACGACAAGGCGAATACCTTCCACCTGCAGACGACGGGTATGATCCCCGAGCAGACATGAAAGCGATCAACAGCGCGCACAAGAAGAAGCCAGTCGAGCACGAGAGCTACATGTCCAAAGAGCAGCTGATGGAGCTGAGGAAGGTGCAGCATGAGCGTATCGAGGTGGGTTCACTTTCAGATACTGGGTTCTCTTCGTCGATGTTCAACATATACGTTCGACACGAATTCAGGCAGGAAAGATGAAGCTCCTAGGAATGGACATAAAGCAGAACATGGGCGTACGGATGGACGGCACTGCCTTCGATGGTTGAGCGACGTGTGAGTCTGGAGTCTACGATGATGGTAGTTGTGATATCTACCGTTCGGCGTTGCGTGTTGTTCGCCCGCGGCGTCGCTTGCTATATTTAACACCGTTGGGCAGTGTGAGGAGGACTTGCCAGCGAATGATTGTTCATGGACGGCAAATGAGTTACGAGGAAGAGTTTTCCTGAGTGGATTCAGTTTTACTGTAAATAATATTGCGGTGGACATTATTATGTACTCGACGCCGCGCTGCGCGTCTGATATGCAAGCTTGTGATATTCAATCGGCTAAAAATGTAAATGAAATGACGCATGCTGGTTATAGCACTTCGACTGAGCCTGCAAGCCCATATCACCCACTCTTGTTGAACTTCATTCTTCGCTTTGCTTTTACTGATAGGATCCTTCAACATTCAAATATCCTATAATATCGCTTCTATTCGCATCTTCCCCATGGCTGAGAAATCCGACATCCTCGTCCTTGGCGCGACTGGATTCACCGGTCGTCTCATCACCCGCTATCTCGCTGCGCATCCGCAAAAGGATTCGTTTACGCTCGCCATTGGAGCACGCTCCAAGCAAAAGCTACAAGAGCTAGTCAAGGAGCTCGGGCTGTCCAGCTCAATCCGCCTGGTTAATATCGATGTGACCCAGGTGGACCAGTTGGATTGTGCTATAAAGGAAACGCGTATTGTCATTAATACTGTGGGGCCGTACTGGCGCTGGGGGACACCGGTTGTCCGGTGAGTACTCTAAATAGCTGCAGCATATTCTTTATCTTGACGATAACAATTGTGTAGTGCATGTGTACGAAACGGCGTGCACTACGTCGACCTAACAGGCGAGACAGTGTGGGTGCGACGGATCATCCTCGAGTGCGTCCCATTTACTCTTCTCCATTGATAACCTCCTTTAAAGACTCTTTTAAACAGATGTGATTATTATGCTACAAAAACTGGGAGCATCATCGTTCCCTCCAGCGGATTCGACTCAATCCCTTCTGACATTTCTGCGTATCTCTCGAACAAGACTCTCAAAGCCCATTCCCCCGCTCTTGAAGTAGCCACATCCACGACCGCACATAAACTGAGAGGCGGCATCTCTGGCGGAACATTGAGCACTGCAATGACGTTGCTAGAAAATGTGCCTAAGGAGGAGCACGTGGAGGGCCAGCTGGAATATGTGATCAGTCCTCGTACGTTTCGCGATAACGTTTCTTCCTTTCTCTTGGTCGCTTATGGATGGCATTTCGTAGTTAAAGGCGTAAAACCCCCAGCACCGAAACTCATATACCGGCTCCCTGTCCCCGGAGCCAAAATGCTCATTGGCGGGTTCTATTTCATGCAACCCGTCAACAAGCGCGTCGTGCAGCGCACATTCGGCCTTCTGGAGCTTCAAGCTAAAGAAGGTGCGGTTCCTTCCTCACAATTCTACCTGATGTTTCTCCTGACTAAATGCCGTTCACTTTCAGAGGCAAACAAATCTCCACGGTTAACCAATGGCGTCACGCCGAGCCAGGCGCAGCGTCTGCGGTATGGTCCGAAATTCGTGTATGACGAATTCATTGTGCTGCCATCGCCGACATTTGCGGTGTTGTTCAGCACTATAGTTTTCATCGGTATGGGATTGTTGGCATTTGTTACACCCGTACGTCCCTTCTACTCTTTGCTAGTTTATTCTGACCTTCTGGCCCACGTAGTTCCGTTGGCTCGTGAAGAAATTCATGACCAAGCCCGGAGACGGCCCCTCCGAAGCGTGAGTCTGCTCTCATTTCCACACACTAAATGCCATGTTTTGTCTCACTCAACTATACCACACAGACAAATGCAAAAAGGCTACCTTCACACCACGAACGTCACCACCTCCACCTCCACTCCGCCCGTGTACGTCAAGACCGTGCTCAACTGTAAAGGGGACCCAGGCTACTTCCTCACCGCCATCATGATTTCCGAGTCCGCGCTGTGCCTCGTCGTCCCGCCCGTCTCTACCCCTACTGCCAACGGGCACTACGACGCCCTGGCGGCCCTCCCGCCGCTGGCGCGCAGAGGCGGCGTGTTGACCCCCATGACGGCGTTTGGGGATGTGCTGATCAGGCGCTTGGAGGACTCGGGAAGGTTCAAGTTCTCGAGCGAGGTTGTGGGCAATTAGGTGGAGGTGGCTGCGTCAGTGGTTTGGACTATGCGTAGATGGATGGAGAGTGGAGTCGGCCTTCTTTATTTTTATTAAATTTGTGCATTGGCCGAATACACGATTTTTTGATACCCCAGTTACTGGATGTCTGATCTAGGTGCAGTATCGGCAGCTCCAAGAAAGCTCTGTTATGAGCCCCTGGTATCACAGCACGAGCCGGGGGCCGCTGTCAGTGGTCGATAAAGATCGTAGGGCAGTGTCATCATGTTCAAAGTCGATGGTTCGAAACGATGGGCTGTTCTGTATGTAAGAGAACAGCTGTTGTCTTGATGCTGATAGCTGCAAGTCCTTCACCTTAATGATCCGATCGTGCGATGAGGCGCTTCCATGAAAAAATGCCATTTTGTGGTCGTCTCGACACAATGGCATCGCAAACGTCGACAGTGGGATTCAAAAACTGTTATCAGTCGCTCCCATGAACTGACCACCTCTAACAACTTCAGAGTTTCCAGCAAATTTTACACGGTAAAGTGTTGAGTAAATTCTGGGTAAAGGAGTTGTTTAGATTGCTAGTGTAAAGAAGATACAGGGTAATAAGCGGTTGAAGTTATAGTGAACATAACAAATTCGCAAACCAACAATAGCAAAAACAATCTGACATGAACCCATCAGCTTTCCGTTCTTGACTCCAAACCCAAGCGGTTCCTCCCGCCAGAGCGAAAGTATACCAGAGCGGGTTACGGAGTCTGGGGTTTCACCGAGTCCAGCCCTTGGTAGGGGCTGGGGGCTCTCCTGAGTGTGAAGTTCGCATCATGTGGGTGTGACGTAGTACGACGCGCAATGAGGCGTCAAAGCAATGTGCTAGTTGTTGACATAGTCCACCAGATAAAAAAAAAACAGAAAAAAATAGGAGGAATGGAGGATGGTTGACGCACCTTGTATTTATATTGTAACATCACCGGAGGCACCACCCCGAGAGGAGAGGCTACTGCCAGTGCTCCAGGTCGCCGGTTGTTTGCCTGCAGTGTGGTATTTTAGGCGCTTCAGCGATAAGGCTCATGTATAGGAAGTCCTCGGGGAAGCCTTCTGGTCGTTCACAACGATCACAATCTTAGAACCTGAATCAGAGGCAACTGCGTTGGCTCCTGAAATCCATGACACGACGCGTTAGCCACATCACCATTACGATCTGTTAACTACTGTGTTAGTACACCCAAAGTCCAAAAGCAAAGCATGCACTCTGAACGAACCTAGGAACTGAACATCCACTTCCTCAGAGTCAGCTATCCATCAGTCCATTCCGGCTGGAACTTGCGTAGGGCGAGGATCATAGTTGAAGGATACATTCTCAGGAGAGCTCAGACAGGAGTGAGGGGGTAACTTAGGATTCTGTGGCATTGCAAGACGTCACGGTCCTCGAGTTCATGGTTGTTCGAAATTCACTGCGGAAAAGCCTGGAGACGACATAACAAAGTGCAAACAACGCGTTAGTCGCCGAAAGCGTCGACATTCAACAAGCGCCAACAACGCGTCTTTCGTTCATGGCTTCCACGTCCACTGGGGTCGAGTTTGCTGGGTGCTATTAATGACGACCAGGATACGAATTGGTACGACACATCACGCGAAATTGGATTTATAAAGGAATCTACGGCATATTACTATTAGGGAAATACCCACACACTATGGCCAACGTCGCGCTCCCAGCTATATCCTTCACCTCCCCCACGCCTCCGCGCCCAGTGACGAGCACAGACACCACCACGCCCACGCCGCGCTCCTCCCTCCCCTCTTCCTCTATGTCCCTCCCCTCCACCTCTCCCCAACCCCCACCCCCAACCTACCGCCTCCTCTACCGCGGCGCCCTCTCCCTCCCAGACTCGCACCTCCTCCTCGATGGGCTCACCTTTTCTGCACGCCTCGCTAGTCCGTCGAAGCACACGCACCTCCTCGACAATCCGCTCGCCCTCGCACTGGAGAGCATGCGTGGACGGCCCAGCCTCAGTTTTTTGGGCACGGTGAAGCTTGGGGCAGAGGGCGTGTGGATGGATGAAAGCGGGGGTGTGGAGATGTGCGTGCTTTCTTATTTCCTTTCATTTTGAGAAGAAATATGATGGCTGAATGGGACTGTTATAGGGATATACACCCGCAGGCGATACTGTCGAGGGTGTATTTCGAGACGATGTTTTGTCTCATGCCGTTCCCGCAGGCGTTGACCAGCGCGAAGGGGAGGAACGCACCGCAGGGGGGAGAGATGCGCTCGGAGGTAGGAATTAAAGTTGCGTTAGGGGATAGCGGTTTGTGTCTCTTTCTTATGCTCCCTTATTCTAACTAAAGATCTTCAATTCCCCCTCAGACGGCCCCGACACAACGCAAATAATCATCTTCGCGCGTGCGTCCCCCAACACAAAGACCCTCCAACTCACCGTCGCGCGGCTCACCAGTGCCCCGCCTGCCCCGCCCACACGTCTCCCCCGCCCGGACGATCCCACACCGCGCAAGCCCCCTGCCACCTTTGGGCGGCGGGACCTCAAGCGCGTGGGGAGCATGGGCGCGCCGAAGGAGCTGAAGCGCGTAGCAAGCGAGAGCGTGCCGCTTGGTGAGGTGGGAGTGAAGAGGCAGAAGTTGTCGGGTGCGGGAAGCTTGGCTGATTTGGGCAGTGGGGTACGGCTAGGTGGTGTAGGAGGGGAAGGGGTGTTTAAGATCCCAGATTTGCCGGCGAAGGCGGGGAAGAGGAAAGGGAAGGAGAAGGAGAGAGCAGAGGATGTGTTTGGCAATGTGGCTGATGTTGTGCAGAGCAGTAAAGCTAAAGGGAAGAAGAAGACCTCGGAGGAAAGCCAAGATGTTCCTGCGAACGCGGGGGAGTCCGAGGTGGAGAAGGCCAACAAAAACGTGCGTTTAGATTCTCTGACTACTTTGGTTGATCGGTAACTAATACTGTGTATCTGATAGATGATCAAGAAGGCGGCGATGAACTACCTAGCGCGGACGAAGGACCCCACGTCCCTCCGGGTGATCGACAAGACGCACCCCGAGTTCAAGGAGATATGGGGATACGTGTACAGAGGCGTGGGGTTTGCCCTAGTATGTCTTCCTCTCACACCCATTTGTGCAATCTCACAAACCCATTCCTTTTTCTAGCGCGCGCAGATGCGCACGGTACTGGTGGACGCAAGCGCCGTCCAGCGGCTCGTATCGGTGCATGTGGGGATGTATGTGGGCACAGGAGGAGGCGATACGGGCGTAGATAGTGCTGATCGTAGGATGCTTACGAATGAGTCGTGATGCTGCATGCGTTGTGCGCGTTGAGGCTCTGCATGAGTCAGCGTTGGGCTCACCTCGAGGGAGCCGGTTAAGTGGCGCGACGCGCCGAGTCATGTGATACGCGACGACGCGCGTATGTATGGGCTTGGCAGTCTCGCTGGCCTTTTATTCGCAAGTTGAACTTGAAATTCCTCTAGAAACTCTCTTTGTGCGATCACGCCACGAAGCCAGCGCTATCCATTGTCAGCAGCGGCTGCAGCGTCTAATGCGCGATAACAGGAAGCGCAATGTTACCGTGAGTCAGAGTGCGTGTGCAGGTGGTCGTGTTTGGCCAATTCTCACCGTCACAGCAGGACCCTTTCCTTAGCATCGCAGGCGCCTAACGGCTGCGGGGGGGATATAACAGTCAATACCAGATAGGAGCCCACAGAAGACACCATCCTGCCCTTCTCTTCACTCCCAACTGCTGTCCACCCCCGTGCATCTAAGCTTATCTCATAGTAGGTGCACATTGTATCTTGCGTAGTAACGACTACGGATGGCTATCTTCGGCTCCAATTGGGCCAGCAATCCGCAGCGTGGCACACCCATGTCTGCCAACGCCGTCGTCGACGACAACCATGAGCGCTCTGTCGACGTGCGCAACCTCAACGCCCTCTGGTGGGCCGATCTCGATTCTTCCCCTGCGCTTGTGCCCTGCGGCCCGCCGTCCCGCAATTCGCTCGCGGACGTCGTGGACCCGTTCACCCTCACCCGCTCGCCGTCTCCCGATCTCTATGAGACGGCGACCAACTCTGACGCAGGGTCCCTCATTGACACAGTGGACTCCCCAGGCTCGCACTGCTCCTGGCCCTCCAGCACGGAGGACACTTCCCAGCTACAGCACGAGAGCAGCGATACTGAGGATGAGACGGCGGTCCCTGACAAGGAAAACAAGCGCACTGTGGTAGATAAAGGAAAAGGGCGTGCCCTTGACGACTTCTTTGATTTCGAGAGCACTGGCGCTTCATCCACCGCCCAGGAGCACACGGCCCCGATCGGCGTCCCCGCCCTCATCGAGGAGCTCTACTGGCTGCGCCGCGCCGATCCGGCTCCCCGCCCGCCCAGCAGCACCTCCGAGAGCTGTGTCGATTCGATCTGCGCCTCAGAACCCGGCTCGGTCGAGCCGGCGGCGCAGAGCCCCATATTCGTGCAGGCGCCCGACGACGTTATGCGATTCCCTGCCCCACCGTCTGGCATCCCGGGCGCTAGCCTCGAGCGTGCCGCGTCGCCATCGGTGAGTGATAGCAATGATGAGCAAGAGGAGGGAGCTGTGTCGATCGTATCAGACAAGAAAGATGCCGTCATGGATATTTGCGCTGAGAAGGGCAGCAATAGCTCCGTTCGACTGACGTCCGATGACAGGGAGGACATTCGACCGATGTCCGAGGACAGGAAGGAGGAGGCAAAGGCGCAGATCCAGAATGCGCCCCTGCCTAACTACGAGGACGTCGTAAGGTGGCTGCTCAATCCCGGGACTTTCGTTATCTCTCACCCGGATACACCGCCATCTCCCCCTCCCCCGGCTGCACCTCCGGTTTTAGCGCGCTCCCGCTCGTCCAGCGTCAATTCGGCGCTGAGCTACGTGGCAGAGCCAGTGGGAGTGGCGATTGCTATCGGATCCCCCGCCCGCACGGCGTCCCCCAGCCCTGAGCCTGAGCATGAACACGACCAGCAACAGGTGAAGAAGCAGCAGGAAATGGATCACCCGCCCCGCGGGCGCACCCTGCACCGCTCGCGCACGCCATCAGAACGCACCTCGAGCGATGAGAGCCCGGAGAGTGCTGCCCCAGGCATCAAGCTCCCCTCTGTGATCTCCCCCGAGGTACTCTCTAGGCTCCGCCCTCCTGTTCAGTCCGGCTCTGTGCTGCGCATCTCCGCCGACCACGTCAGCGACAGCGACAATGAGAGCAATAGTGACAGTGAGATATATCACTCGCCTGCGTTCGGCACGGCGTACTTGCCGACTTCGTCTGCGAAGGAACGGGAGCATGAGGCGCGCAAGTTCGGTTAGTCCTCAATATTCTTCATTCATTCCCATGACCTGATCATTATGTGTCTTACAGTCGGCACAGAGGGTGCCCGAGTCCGCATCCAGTCCCCCAAGCAATACTTCCCAGAGCGGCCAGCCTCATATCACTCGCCGAGCTCGTCCCGCTCCTCCTCGCCCGGTATGACCTCCACGTTCCCCCGGCCTGCCATCTGTAAGCGCTCCCTACCTCCAATTTTTTTTCATCTGTTGACTTGAGATGATCATCAGACAAGCCCGCGCCTCCCTTGCCGCCGTGGGGTGCGCCCAAGAGTGCCTCCAAAGGTGCTTCATCGGGATGGGGATCGATCAACGCCCCCGTGTGGGAGCCGCCTGAGGATTGCTGGGGCTACAATGCCTCTCCAACTCCCAATTTCGAACGTGATTTCGGCCAGTGGTTCAATCCAGACCCACCTGCGCCTAAGGCCCAGTCGAATGTCAGAGTTGAGATCCCCAAGCAGCAGCAGCAGCAGCGCGCCACTCGTAAGTATTGCTATTCTTTTCTGTCTTTATCTGTGACTCAGCTTCCTCTGCAGATCAGAGCGCGAGTTTTGTGGTGCCTCCCACCCCGCCTGGATGGATGTGCACTGGCGGAGGTATTGTGTCGCCCCCTACCCCACCTGGGTGGATTCTCAACCGCCGACCCGAGGTCCCACCTGCGCCTAAGCCCAAGCCGTCTCTTTATAAAGCGGGATCCAGTGGACTCGAGCCCATAAAGCCGGTCCAACAGCCCATTATTAGTAAATCCTTCTTTCCTTCTCACTTTTTCTTGTCCGCTGATTTAGACGTTTGTTTTATAGTCCCAAACCTGAGAGCTCCCTCTTATGATGGTGACCGCACGGCCTGGAAGCCAGTGATATGGAAGCCCGACCCCAGCTCTACGGCCACACCCCCGCCCGCCTCGCCCCGCCTCCGCGTGCGCAGCTGGGCGACCTGGCAGCCTGACCCGAACATAGCACCTACACCGCCGCCAGCGGAGACAAGGCTTCCCGCTATCGATACCCTCCCTGACGCCCCCATGTCCTGGAGGGAGTGGATTGCCATGCCGTCAAGTAGAGCAGACACACAGACGCCGCCGCTCAAGCAGAAGCAGCCGACCTCAGCTGCGTGCGCGTACTCTGGGCCTGCAAATCCCACTGGGCGCCCGCTGCCTGCGCCTGTGTATGTGCCTACTAGTCCCCCTGTCAGGACGCAGCAGCAGCCGGTAGTGGTTGCGCACTCGTCGCGGTCGTACTCGCGCTCGCCGTCCCCAGTGCATGTGGCCCCGCCGTGTGGGTACACCCGCGTGGGAACCTTCCCCCGCCCTCCACTGCCTGCCGTTCCAATGTCCCATGTGGGCGGTACAGCAGCAAACCCCGCTCGAGGCTCGTCGTTCCCGTCCGGCACTTCATTGAGGCGGTATACCCGCCGGAGCTGGATTAGGAAACCGTCGCTGTCGGTGCCGAGCTCAAGGTCGAGGTCGAGGTCAAGGTCAAGGTCTTCCAGCCCTTATGGGTTGAGGCGCAGCCCTGTTATCATCAACCAACCGTTGTGCCCACCTCCACCGATCGTTCCCATCAGCTGTACCTTACCTGCACTGCCTGTGCCTCCTAGCTCGCCCCCGCCACCCTTCACTTATGGACTGTTGCCGAGCGCGCGCTCAAATGCTCAGACTGGCAGAGTGCAACCTCAGGTTCCTCAGGGAGTTCCGGGCCAGGCCGAACCTGCTAATGTCAATGGGTGCAACAACCTTAACTCATGGTATAAACCGAGACCACCCGGTGCAGGACCGCAAGCTATCGATAGTTCAGCTGTGCCCGGAGTTCAAGCTTCACCATCGTGGTATAATAAACCGCCAAGAAGGTCTAGTGCAGGAGCGCAGGCTACCAATAAGGTGCCCGAGGTTCCTTCGCCGTCAGCTACACCTATTGTTCCTCCCGCCACCCAATCGCTGACTTCTTCCCCGCCGAACATTGTTCCACCTATTCCATCGCTTGGTCCTCAACTTCCGTGGCCTGTATCTGAACCTCCCCTAACTGTTAGGGGAAGGCCCGTAGTAGACCCAGCCTGGGCCGCAATACCCGCCCCGCCGTCTCCCCTTCCCCCTCTTCCTCCTCCTTCTCCTGGACCATTTGGCGGATCCTACTACAGCGGACCTGAGCCTTACGTTGGCCCGAGAGCTGCCCCGAGAGGCCCTGCACCTGTACCTGCTCCAGGACGCGGAAGCCCTGCAACAGTTCCGCCACCGCCGACTTGGTACAGCCACGAACGGAACACTTCGTACACTCCAGCGTGGGCTCGGGTTCACAGCCCATGGCAGAGTCAGCCACTTCATCCGCGTGACTCTAGCAACCAGCAAAGGGTTGGCCAACACTCGTACTTCGGCACGCCGGTTCCTTCGTCTCAAGACTACTTTGAGTATGCTCCTATTCCGATGTTCCCTCCAGTGGCATCGGCATACCAGCCAAGTCCAGGCTGGCAAAACAATCCAACCTGGGGGAGTGTTCCTCCCGCCTGGGGCAATGCACCTCAGCCAGCTAATTACTCCTACGCGCCGCAACCGCCTTGGGCTACTAGTGGGCCTGTTTCTCTGCCGCCCTGGACCATGTCCTCCTTGGGATTGCCTATCCAGACCTTCCAACCCACGGCACCCATACTTGCCAACGGGTCTATGCATCCGAGATTCTGGTATACAGATGGTAGTGTTATTTTCAAGGTCCGTTGCATTTATTTACTATTTCGATTTATCTGATAATTTGTTTTCTTCAGGTTGAGACAATGCACTACAAGGTCCATCGCTACTTCTTTGAGCAGAACTCTAGCTACTTCCGCTCTCTGCTACAGCAGCAACCTGGCTGGACTTGTGCAACCTCGCCTGTTGTTCTTGCTGATGTGAAGATGTCCGACTTTGAGCACCTCTTGGCAGTCTTCTACCCTAGGTCAGTATATACTTATCTTTCATGCATCTAATATGCTGACCCTTGCTTTCCAGAAATTTCCTCCAATGCGACCATACTACTGTTGAGGAGTGGAGTCCCGTACTAGCTCTCTCCACTAAGTGGATGTTCACAGACATCCGCCTCCTCGCAATCGAGAAACTCAGCTCACTCGCATCAGCAGTAGAGAAAGTTGCATTAGCGAGGGAGCATGGCGTAACCGGCTGGCTTGCACCTGCTTTGAAGGAGCTCTGCACGCGGTACACCCCACTCACGATCGACGATGGGAACCGACTGGGAATGGAAGATGTCATTCGCATTGGAGAAATGAGGCATGAATTGTTTTGGGAGATTCCGAGAGAGGAGCTGAATGATGCAGAGATTTTGAGGAAGGTGTCGGAAAGGTTTGGATTGAACGAGGAATTCGGGTTGCTTTTGTGAATGATGAAAGGTGAACTTGATATTTAGTGAGAAGATGGACTATTACTACTGTATTTGTATTCTTCCATGCTCTCATATGCTGCTCTTTCGCTCTGATTTTATTGCAATACGAACATTTGTTGAATTTGCTGATAAATTTGCCAAAATATATTCTCACCTTCCACGATATTTACGCGATACATTTGCAGCCATCCATCGTCACATGTAATAGTAAAGCGATTGTGAAAACATGAGTGTTACACTAAATGGTAGCAGCCCTAATAGGATGTCTCCGAAATCACCCCTTAATGGATAAGAATTTTAACCTCTAAAACTTAGCATTTTGACTCTATATTTGGCATATGCATTGCCGGTCAGTAACAGAACCCCTTGCAACTTTCTTGAACCAAACGAAGCAGTTATGAGGAAGAATGAGGCAGATGAAAGGGTTACAAACGGTGGTAGTGTTACATTTGATGGTGGATTACTGTACTACTTGCTAAAGCGTACCTTCATACCTGCCTACATATTTCGTCAACAAG
Organism: Nidularia pulvinata; assembly: GCA_036937195.1. Classification (NCBI taxonomy): domain Eukaryota; kingdom Fungi; phylum Basidiomycota; class Agaricomycetes; order Agaricales; family Nidulariaceae; genus Nidularia; species Nidularia pulvinata. The sequence continues at coordinate 19,118 of JASFDH010000551.1, forward strand.
TATCCTGTCATAGCATCTTCCTTGTAGAACGGATCAAAGCCAGACAAGATGCGCACTGAATATTAGATGATGCAGGTGGGCGTAGGGGGCGTTTGTGTGTGTATTACTGCCACGAGGATATGATGGCTTGTGACGGATATCACGGTGATAAGATCAACGGAACGAACGGCTGCGTAGTCCTGCTGCCGTGTATAATTTATTCAACACATAGAGTGAACACTGAAGAGCCTTAAAGCTATTTTCAGACCTTCATTAGTATTGACTACCTTTAAACTATCTTACCAGTATCTTACTAGATAAAGCACCAAAAGCACTCCAGTCATGTTAATGTTACACTAATATAGACCGTTCACTTTTGTGGCATGTGGACCATGCAACCATCGCGTCCAGTGCACTGATACCAGTGGATCCAATGTAATGATAGCTGGAACTTGGCGCATCACGGTTCACTGCCTGACTTATGTGAAAAAAGCCTACTGTCAGAGAGACTCCATTGTTAAGAGTTTCAAGTCCGCTTTAATGGTTCTTCCAGTTACTGGGTGTGAGAAAAATGATGTTTCACTGGGATTGAGTCAGCCCTGTATTGTCTATGGACATGTTTGAATTCAATGAAAAATACACTTTGTCTAGCGGCTAATAGAGAATCAAGCAACAAAGTAATAACTTTATGTTTTCTTTAAAACTATGTACAGCGTACTACAGGCACTTGACACATTATGGTCACTTGACACAGTAGTCTTTTTCTCAGCCATATATGCTTCAACACCTTAGATTTTTGACGTATACATTGATGCATATGAGATATGCACACATGCAAAGTTTGGTGCGTATTGGGACTAATTTGCATACTTGAGACCACCGACACACCTGAAATTGATGAGATTCTGGCGATTTCCACTTTTGATCAAGCAATCATGTCACATCGGTGCATAAACCTGAGCAAATAACATTTCTGGGCAATATTTTGATATTACAAGGTCTTGCATATCAAACTGCACAGCGGAATTTTTTGAAAGTTGTTTGCTTGTATTGTGATGTCGCTCTCTGTCACGTTCGGGCCAAAGATCCGGCAATGCCCAATGTCGATTGTCAACTTGAATGCACATTAAATATATCAGCAGCTCCTGCATTACAGGGGAGCAGGGGGCTGTGCAGAGAAATTACTCTAAGCAGCGCAATGGTGAAGGTGATGATACGGGTTCCTGGATATTTCAAGTATGACAATGAGTAAACAAAATCACCGCATAACATAACCAAGCAACTTTTAAATAAATCCGCTGTGCAGTTTGATATGCAAGACCCTGTAAGGTTACCTATTTACTTTGGTGTTTGGGCCGAACAGTGAGGAAACGAGATTTTTTTGTTCTGAAGTGACACAGAAATGACCGATTTTGCCATTTTATGTGAGTGTGTCATGGGTCATTTTACAGTGTGTCACCACCATGTCACACTTTGTCAAGTGCGTTCTCAAAGTATCATAACTTTTGTGGAGAATTCATACATCTTTCTCTGGGCCAATCTTTGCACAGTATGCCTTCAGATAACTTAGAATGCATCTATATACTTACTTTATGTGACTATGACGTGTTGTGCCCATAATTGAAGAGATTCACCTCAATGTGTCAAGTGATTGTACTAGTACACTATAAAAGTCAGAGTCGACAATCTTCTGCCTGACGCACCGGGATCTATAGAATTTCTGTTTCCAGCACTTACTGCAGTAAGTATTAGTAAATTGTAACTAAAATGAAAATAGAATGAATGGTATGATGAATTTTACTCCAGAATAGATCGAGATCCAAATTGCACAACTAATTAGTGCAGAAATTGCTTCCCAAGCAGTCCCAGCCTGGATAGGGAGACGGGACCTGATTTGAACCTAAAATATGTTTGCATCCGTGCTTATGTACTTCAAGAATCGAGATCTGTATGTGCCGAGCTTGCCGGTACTTGCTCTACACGGTGTTGGTAAATAAAGTACAACATAAATATTTTCTGTAGTTCGTGTCACCGAAACTGGCGTTTAACTGTTACATGATCCGCGTGGGCCTGATCAGAGCATCAGCTCGACCCCCCAGCGCCGCTCTGTTCCTGACGTACTACTTTGCCTTGTATTTTACCATGCAGGCCACTCCAAGTCTCAACTAGTACTTACGCCAAACGGTAATACAGTAACATATTGATCGTTGTTTTAACACTGACGACTCCAATCCCGTATTGCCGTTAAAATTTAGTGGAAGTCGATGAGGGCTCTGGCGCTGAAGTCACTGAATTTGGGGCCCTGGACGAAAGACGTAAACGCGTAACTTATGGTATAACAGGTATGAGGGCTTCAGTTTGATGGGTTTTATCTTATGATTCAGCTGATGATATTATGGTAGAACAGCCATTTGATTAGGAAGGTGTATCTATTTATCATTTGCGTATCGCAGCCCCTATTAGCTGGACTTTGGATGATATTAGATATTGTACAGTATTGCGCCAAATTTGGAGAGTTCCCTGTCTTCCCTGAAACTCGCAATGATCAACACCGGAAATCTTAAATGCGCTGACCTCAGCTGACCTTAGAGCAATGCTAATGAATATGGACCAATTACAGAGCCAAAAGATGTGCCTGCAGTAAATCCATGGATGAAGAATACAGCTTCACATGCCCGGGGGCCGAAATAATTGAATGCACGACACACGAAAATCACCGACACACTTCGCCTATTCTTCCGAACCGAACGCGGATCAAGCTCAGTTCCCGACCTTTCCTCACTTCTCGTGAACAAATCCAGCATCAAGCGCCTTTCTTGGCATTCGCCCCTTAGAAATATTGAACAATATGAAGTACAGCGTATTTAAGGACTGCAAGACCTGCCATAATCTTTACTCTCAATCTCCTCAAGATTTCTCTAGCTCTGTTTTTTCTCTATCCCGACCTCCAGCTATTCGACGACCATGGTTTACACGAATCCATACGCTCAAGGCGGATGGGCAAATCCGCAAAATCCTTACGCTCTCCCGAACCAACCCAATACCTCTAATTATGCTCCTCCTCCTACCTTCGGTTCACTTCCTAATTCTATTCCCGAACCTACATCTCCAACTATTATATTCCACTTTATTTCACCAAACCGCGATATAACAAATAGTTCCGTGAT
>JASFDH010000552.1:0-22258 GCA_036937195.1 Nidularia pulvinata
TTTTCTTCTGCCTCAAGTCTTTGTCTTTCAGCCTCAAGTTCCTCAGCAGCTTCCCATTCATGTTGTGCCTGTTCTTCACCCTCACATGCAAGCTGGTATTGCTGTGCCTCTATTTGAGATTGCAGTTTATCAAATTGTTCTAGATCAAATAGCTCATCAAGATGTCTCTGCCTTCTCAGTTCTTCCTGCTCCAGCTCATCAAGATGTTGCTGTTGTCTTTGTCTGCAAAGTTCTGCTTCCTGTAGCTCTTGATTCTGGACTTCTTGCATTTCATCAAGAAGTTCCTGAACTCTAGCTTGATGACTACTATTTCTGTCTTGGTCTATTTGCTGGAGAGCAGCATGAGCTTGTTCAGCCTCTAAGAGTTCCTGTACTTGTTCTGCCATAGCCCTATCATTTTTCTCTTGCTCCTGAAGCCTATTATAGCCTTCATAATCTTGTTCCTGCTTCTCCCTTTCTCTTTCCTGCTGTTGTCTCTGTAATACTTGAGCTCTGTGCCTTGCCAGCTCATCTTTCTGTTGATTTTGTGTAGCTGGCCCCTGGAGCTGTTGTATCCTATCCCAGTCAGCAGCCATTTGCAGTTGTCTTTGAGCTTCTAAGGCCTCAACCTCATTGTGCATATATGCATGTTGAGACACTATTGCCTCAGCAATTTCTCTAGCATGCTCATTATTCTGCAAAGCTACTTGTTGCTGATTAGCAGCATAATCAGCCTGGTAGTGAGAAGCTGCTTCTCAATAGTTCCTCTCTCTTTCTCTGTAAGCTATTTGACCACGGTTCAGACCATCCACAGCAGGGTTAGCCTGTATTCCAGGAATAGAATACATTCTATGATATCTTGGTCTGCCCTTCCTGATAGCAATATCAGGATCAAAGAGAGGTGCTTGAGGAATGGGATTTTGTAGAGGAGCATCCCAGCCAGGATGTAAAATCACCTCAGGAATATTCACAGATAAACTATTGCCAGAAAATGGATTTTCATCAGAAGAAGTTGCTATAGATGACCCAGCCATAGGCAGAGAACCAAATATCCCAGGTAAAGTCTGCTGCAGAGGAACTCTTTCAATTGGAGAGGGAGGTCCCTCATTACTCAGATCTATAGCCCCAAGATTTAACCCTAGAGAAGCAGTGCGAAAATGTCCACTATGAAGACTGGAAAGTATATGCCTTGGATGTTGTGCAGGAGCATCCAAGTCAATAGGAGCTATCCCCTGTGGCATAGAAGCCATACCTACAAAGTCAGGTTGAGGTATAGGAGGATTTGAAAGAGGAGGAGTAGCACTGCGATTGCTACTATGACTCTGATGCTCATCTGTATCAGTCATTTGTAGATGTCATAGTCTACTCTGCTCTCGCTCACCCTGCCTATCTCTTTCAGGAGTAGAAGGAAGCTGATACCTGAGAAGTTAAAATTAAAATTTAACATAGAAAAAGTAGATAGAGATCTCACATAATAGAAACTCAGGAGTGGTTATTGAACTATACAGCAGAAAGAAGAGAAGCAAAATCTATGTATAAAACAAACCATGATAAAATTACTATGATAAATAACCACTAATATCATAGATAACTCACCTCTAGGATTCACAGATTATCCTTTCTTTGAAACACAATTGAAATCTATTGGATAAATAATTGTATTATAATAATAAGAGAACATAAGCATTAATACCAAAGATCACTTACCTCTATTCACAGATAATGCTTTATTTGGCCACTGGAAGATAGAATTTTATTTTAATCATGGTTATTGGCTTATCAGATGATCAGTTTGGAGAAATTTACATGATATTTAATGCTACAGAACTGCTAAAACACTGTTTCAAGAAGTCAAAAGCAATCCATTTAAATATTGAAATATTCTTACAAATATAAAAGATTTATACAGTTTTATGCAGAGTACAGAGATGGAGCAGTATAGAGTAAGGGGAAGGGAAGGGAAGCAGAAGCATAGCAATAGCACACAGTAAGATATATATGAAAAGCATGTAGTGTTGATCAATTGATCACCTGTAACTTGAATGTGGAAAGCAGTCCATAATCGGACAGGCTGAGGAAATGTCGGAACCGATAATATCCCACAGGCTGTCATCTGCTGCACATACCGGCAGATGCCTTGCTTATGTAACATTATGACTAAGCAAATGTTTCAAGGAGATTAAGCGACGCGTAAGTTGCTGGTGGTGTGCTTCGCACACGTTGTCCCATTCTTTATAGAAGATATATCAATTTTCAGATCATAATTCAAAGCAGAAGGTCCTCACCTCCATTGAACAAACTACAGACTTTTGGCGGTCCTTCGCACACGTGATTGTATTTCCTACACAATAAATGAAACACAACGAAATTAATTATTCTGAGGATATATAAGTGTTCTTTAGGTTCCTACAGATCGATATATCTAAAAATTATAAAGGAATGAAGAGATTAAAGTATTAAATTTTGTTGAATGGCAAAGAGGCCCAAAAAATGACCAAAATCACTCCTTCGCACACCTGTGACTGGTGTTACTGATGTGTTCTCACGGTGCGCCCATGGGTGGGAAAGGGACGAGTTTGGTGAAAGGGAGCCCGACACGGTTTGTTGATGTCACGCTTTTGGACCTCCATATGCTCTCCCTCGATTCCTCCTCCAGCTCCTACCCGATTCACTCAATCCTTGGGTTAAATTGTAGGCCTAGATCCCCTCTACATGGTAGAATTTATTTCAATTTCATATCTTCTCTCTTGGCCGAGAAATTTGGGATATAAATAATCCACATCAAGGCAATCTTATTGATTTTGCCTTAACGGCCGATGTATATCAATCAAAAATTGGTATAAAATTCTGAAACTTGGTACAAAGATGTATTCAATAAGCTAGAATAATCATACCAAATATCTAAGGGATTGACTGAGAACTGACGAAGAAATTCGGCAGTGTGCGAAGGAGTGATGGTGTGCGAAGGACCGCCAAAAGACTATAGAGACTCATTTTTGCGTCGAAACCAATCCTTCGCACACCTGGTCACAACTCATTGTTGGCGGATTGGAAAGTTTTGATTGTGCCGTTTCGCCACTTTTGGATCTCAATTTCCAATGTTATATTTCTTTTACGATCAGCTCTGTCCAGATCCTCGCGAAACTTTGCAAAATCATGCCCACAGTTGTTTTATCTGCAATATAAAAATTTATAACATAAGAAATGCTTGCTCAAATAGTAGTCTATCATCTAATTCACTCAAATAGGGAAAATGTCCGATTTTGCATTGTGATGGAACTCTCTTGAAACCAGCAATGGGCAGATCGCTCTGAAATTTATTTTTCATGTAGATAACATATATGCGAGTACATATGTAAAATATCTCAACATTTGGATAGAAACTGAGGGAGTAATCGTCAAGTGTGCGAGGGACTGATGGTGTGCGAAGGACGGGTGAATCACTGTATTCAAAACTCGACGAGCAGCGTTCAAAATGAGCTAAGGTGGCCGGGTACCTGATTACGTACAGTATTCTTTGTACATTGCTTGGCTGAACTGTCTGTCCAAACAAAGAATTTTTGGTTAGCATCCCCTGTCAACATGATGGTAAATATCGTTTTGTCGAACTTACCTTCTCTCTGGTACTGTGCATTGTCCGTCAGCTGGTTGATCAAGACTGAACTAGGTTTATTAGATTGTTGCCAGATGCCGGCGTCCAATGGACTGTAGTTCTACGCTTATCATTAAGTGCACCCTCAGCCATATTCAGATCTTCGCTCATGAAGCAACCATTGCCCGGTTTGCAGAACTGTTCTTAGGTATTGACTCTCAGCAAGGCATTATAATGTCCTGCTGCTCTATTGAAGATTAGGTATATGTTAGGGTTTCTCTGGTAGGCGGCTTCTTATTCGAGGGCTTAGGACCTATGGCGTTGACATTTTGTCATCAATCCAAGAAGCTAAATGGCAACCCGGACCGGGGGTGTGTCTATTTAGTAAATGCCCGTACAAGGCGATTACAGCACTTCAGGGATCAGCCCATTCATGTGCTTTCTAATCACCCTTTCCGTTCATAATACAGCCTTTTCAAGAATATCTCAGTTAGATTGCGGGCTTGTACGGAAATGTCCATGAGGTACAATGCTCATCAGGTGCCAGTTCAGTCCTGAGCTATTACTGATTTTACTTTCAAGTACACAGGTCTCCAGTATAAAGATGGCTTCTTTGATTGGGATTATCATTGAAGAATGATACCCCTTTTCACGCTTTCAAACCTCTTCCAATGGATACTCCTAATAGCTCTTGTTAATCCTTCCGCCGGTAGGCTATATACAGATCCGACTCAGCTGAAGAAGACGACTTATGACTTCATTATTGTTGGTGGTAGGTTCCCTACTGCCCATCTTGTGACATGAATTCAACTCATACAGCCTTTGTTTAGCTGGAACAGCAGGAAATGTAGTGGCGGCTCGACTGACAGAAAATCCACGTATTTCTGTGTTAGTTCTTGAAGCAGGCGTCTCGTAAGTAGTGAGAATAAGAGTCATATCATATACAAGATTAACACAGATTAATTGGTACTTACTACTAGTAACGAGAACGTCCTGGCTTCTGAGGTTCCCTTGTTGGCGCCTCAGCTTGCCCCTAATACGCTGTATGACTGGAATTACACCACAACCCCGCAAAGAGGATATAACGGACGCACCATCGCGTATCCGAGGGGTAAACTTGTAGGAGGATCAAGTTCCCTCAGTGAGTTTCACGGCACTTGAGGAGTGTTCAAGCATGCAATAATTTATGAATAGACTATATGGTATACTCACATGGCTCATCGGATGACTGGGATCGCTACGCGAATTTAACTGGAGACATTGGATGGAGCTGGAACAATATAAAGCAATATATACAGAAGGTGAGTGCGAAAACAGTTATATTCAGGTTTATGGCTAACAAATTCTTCTGTAGAACGAGAGATTCGTCCCTCCTGCAGACCATCACAATGTGACTGGGCAGGTTGATCTCGCTCTTCACGGATTTTACGGCGCTGTGTCAGTTAGCGTATCAGGATATTCTGTTCCTTCCGATTCGCGTGTAATAGCCACGACTCAAGAGCTCTCACGGGATTTCCCATTCAGAAATGATACAAGTGGGGGTGACACCATCGGAATTGGTACATTTTTAATTGCGTTGAGACCATTCATCATTTTGATATATATTTTTATTGGTCGAGGCTGGACATTATCGGCAATTGGGAACGGAACTAGAAGTAGCTCTGCGACAGCTTACTTGGAGCCTGGTATAAACAGGCTAAATCTCGATATTCTTGTGAACGCTCAAGTCACCAAATTGATAAAAGATAGAGTAAAAAATGGCATTCCTTCATTCCGATCTGTGCAATTTGCTGCGAATGAAACAGGTTCATTTTACATTTAGTCTACGAGTTGGAATACTCATGCTCATGCTCTGCTCTGGAGGTCGTTATATTGTAACTGCAAATCATGAAGTTATACTTTCAGCTGGATCAGTGGGCACACCTGTTATCCTCCAGCTTTCCGGTATTGGAGATCGCGCTGACCTTGACGCTGCTTCAATCGCTACGCTCGTACACAATCCATCAGTTGGGAAGAATTTATCTGACCATGCACTCCAGGCGAACATATTTGAAACATCTGGAAACACTACACTTGACGATTTATTCCGGAATACTTCTCTTTTGAACAACGCTCTGGCGCAGTGGAATCACAGTAGAACTGGACCGCTTGTCTATCCATTCGCCAACCAATTAGGGTGGTTGCGCCTCCCAAACAATGCAACCATCTTTGGATCCACAGTTGATCCTTCTGCTGGCCCTCGATCAGCCCACTATGAGATGATATTCCTAGTTAGTTGTTGGTTTGAATTGCTCCCCCTATGCTAACAAGCTTAATGTGATTAAAATTTTCGCAGGACTTCTGGATCAATCCGGGGGTATCTCAGCCATCGACCGGTCACTATTTTACTATAGTTACAGCTGTAATTTCTCCGACATCTCGTAAGCTTGCTGTTGACACGTCGTATCAAACTTATAGCTGCTGATAAACATTTGCAGGTGGAACAATCAAAATCTCTTCTTCTGATCCATTTAAGAAACCACTCATTGACCCTCAATTTCTCACTACTCCGTTTGATGTGTATACCATGGTCGAAAGTGTCAAAGCAGCAAAGCGATTTGCTACGGCAACCGCCTGGAATGGTTATTTTACGGGCCCATATGGAGATCTCGCCAATGCAGAGACCGATGATCAAATTAAAAAGTTGGTGAGAGGCCAAGGCGGTACTGTTTATCATCCTGTAGGAACAGCTGCCATGTCTGCAAAGGGGGATAGCTGGGGAGTGGTAGACCCTGATTTGAAGGTAAAAGGAGTTGAGGGAGTTAGGGTTGTCGATGGCTCCGTTTTGGTGAGTTTCTCTTTCATAACAGAATGACGTACTAGCACTCTAATCATATTCCAGACTTACATCCCCAGCGCTCATACACACGGTCCGATTTACTTGGTCGGAGAACGTGGCGCTGACCTTATTAAGAGCGATTTGGAGAAGGGTTGTGATTAAAGTTTAGTTTCCTATAGATATTCAAATTCTTGGTAGAAGCTGTTCAAGAGACTTCGTTATTCCGTTAAGTTGGAGGCATGTAGCGGATACTCTATATGTCATTTACATACCGAACTCTACTTGCTTTGCAGTGGATGGATGAATAAGACCTTGGTCATAAATTAAAGGGAAATAGCTTCGTCTTCGACGAATAAAATGGGGCCACTTTAATCCAATATGATAATTTAAAGATTATGAAGATTATGTTCCTATATATTATCCTTCCCATTTTGGTAATGGCTTATGCAGTCCATCCCAGTAGCTGTTAGTGTAAGTCTCAGAAGATGTTGGTATGTCAAATTGGTCGGAAGTGGTTAGAATTGACTCTGTCAAACATGATCGTCTCTTTGGCTGAGGCCTTGAATTTAATTATTCTGTATATGCGCATATCTACCACGGACAAGTGAGTCAGAAAATTATTTCTCAGAGACCTTTAAAATTTATGCCCGAACTTCAGCGCCGGGATATAACATATGGATCATCGCGGGGGCCCATGGAAATTTGAGATGAAATCACAATCTTTCACTATTCAGCCAGAACGTCGGGAAACTAACTAAAATACGGAGTGTCTATGAACTTGGTTCCTGATTTCACTTGCACGCAACATTTGGAAGTGCTGTGTGCGAAGCCACCGCAGTATTTGAGGTTAGAGTGAGTAACTGTGACTCAATTATGACGGTGGAGTGACGATGTAGGAACTCTCCCTCTTCCTTCTAAAAACCCATTTATATCTCAAACAAGTTTAGCTATAGGCGGCAATCTGCTACAAATACTCCTGGCTTCCTGCTGGGATGGATATTGCCGAAAGATTACAAACATGATTTGCAGCTAACAAGGAAACGGTAGGCCAGATTTCTAAACGCTGTGCTTAGATAAATGTCCGGCCTCGTGTAGCCGCCAAGCCTTCCGATTGGACAGCAGGGATTAAATGAGTTCCCTCCGTCTCCAATCAGGGCAAATACTGTTTAATTTGCCCCGAGGTTGCTAAGCAGAGTACCTGAGAATCCGGCCTAACGCTGAATCTGGCCTGCCGTTTCCTTGTTACAGCTACGATAGACCAGGTTTCCAAACGCTGCGCTTAGGGAGATGTCCGGCCTCGCGTGGCCGCCGGGCCTTCCGATTGGACAACAAATATTGAATTAGCTCCCTCCGTCTCCAATCAGGGTAAATGCTATTTGGATTGCTCCACAACTTGTGAGGCAATTCAAATTAGTGATGCCGTGAGCTGAGCTGATTTGAGAATTGGGGATGCCTTGGCGTGATGGGAACGAACTCAACGCAGCCTGAGCTGCCCAATCAGGCAACCGCTGAAGCCCGACCTAAAGCTGACGGTGAAAATACAGTCATCCGGACGCCATCCCGTGACTGCATGACAGATGGCGCACCATGGACCGTTTTAGAAACATGACTTGTCGCATCAACTTACAGATTCTCTTCCTCCTCCTCCTTCTCCTCCTCCCCCTTCTCTCCCTTCTCCTTCTCCTCCTAAACTTTTAAGTAGTTGTAACTTGTGAAATTCATTCCTGTACTACTTAGTGCACAATCCTATCTGAATTCGAACCAAAAGCATAAGACTTAGTTGTGACAGAAGGCAGACTACAACGATGGATTGTAGCCGGCCTCATAATAAATGAAAAAGAACTCGAAGATTTTACTCTTGTAAGATTTTGGCGGGTTGGTTCTCTTCCTTCGATTGCACGAAGCAGTTATAACTAAATTTTTGAATTTAGAGCAAGAAATACGAATTTCCCATCCTATATTGTATTGCACTTAACGTCTTCGTTGTTCGATTGGGTCCAGAAATGATTGAAACCTTACGTGTCATGAAATTTACCTTCCAGGCAGAGAATTGACATTTCTCGGTGGGCTGGGTTGCTGCTGAAAACAAGTGCAAGCCAATTGTAGATGTTGAATCTACAGTAATTCATCCACTTCTATTGTCTGGCAACATCGAGAGCTTGCATAGAAGACCTTAATACTGTAACAGAATGTTCTAACTCTAACACATATTCTAAACTACAATTTTCCATGTTCTCATTCCATCCCATCCAGAAAACGCAGTTCGATTTATCCACAGCCTTACAGTAATGAGCAGAAACTATTTTCACATGCGAACTGAGCACAGCTCAAGCCGACTTGAGCTGTGCTCAAGGTGGCTTGAGCCGTCAGGGTCAGTGCCTCAAGCCTAGCCAGACTCAGCTCGCGGCAACACTACCTACAACTAAACAAGCTTGCTAAGCGGAGCATGTTAGAATCAGGTCTATCGTTTCCTTGTAAGCTGTACCTGGAGCAGTCTATCCGAGTCAATCAGTAATACTCAATTGACCAGGCGTGGAGTGGTCGTTGTGAGATCTTCAATGTTTCATCTTAGCACTTCTGCCCCTGACTCCTCAGACATGTATAGGAAATCGGTGTCATTTACACTGTACAATCCTGACTGTTTTCTGCGGAAGTTACCACTCGCATCTTGCATAATACGCGCGTAGACCGCTTCCGGGAGTCCTCTCGCTGGACAAGCTTTCGAAGACATGACTTCTCTACTAATGTGCTATGAACGTCAGTCGAGGATTCTCAAGTGTTCAGCGCTCAGGAACCGAGTGCATCAGAGCAGTGATCCTGTCAAAAATGATGAAGACGCGTCCACTCCTTGAGTCATATTTCTCTCTTGGTTTCCATATGTCGGCATGCCGACGAAATCCGCATCATCGTCCGCGGCCGAGGATAAAAATGGCGACAAAGGCGCCTGTTTGATGCGCCTTCATTTGAGTCTTGGTAAAGGCATCTCTCCCCGCCATGGCATTCACTGTGGGGCTATAAAAGTGCGCCACTGCTTCTTTCAACCACATCCCGCGCTTCTTTTCCCATTTATCCTTACCTATGAACTTCTTCGGTATCCGAAAGCTCCGTCAATGGACTTTACTGGCTATTCTGGCATCACCTGCTCTGGGTAAGCTTTACACCAGTCCAGACCAACTTTCTAAGAAGAGTTACGATTATGTTGTTGTTGGTGGTAAGTTTTATTATTAACATGAAATGTAGATATTACTGATTGATCTTGGGCAGCTGGCGCTGCTGGAGGTGTTGTTGCTGCGCGATTGAGCGAAGACTCGAGTGTCTCTGTCCTTGTTTTAGAGGCAGGTCCCTCGTAAGTAGTAATTCCATATTTCTGGATTCTTTGTTCATCCTATCTTTATGTTTGCAGAAATGAAGGCGTTGCCGCTATTCAGATCCCTCTACTCGCGCCAACAACGTTTCCGAACACGCCGTATGACTGGAATTATTCCACGACAGCTCAACCAGGCTACAACGGTCGGAGCATTGAATATCCCAGAGGTCACGTACTTGGGGGAAGCACATCGATTAGTAAGTCCTATGCAAATACATGCCTATCCGCGATTTCTAACCCGCTCACCAGATGATATGACTTACTCACGCGGGTCAATTGATGATTGGAATCGATATGCTGCAGTTACAGGTGATAGTGGTTGGAATTGGAATAACATTCAGCCGTATATTAAGAAGGTGAGTCATTCCTGATCTCATTTAAAACTACGGCCGTGACTGAGAACATTTATACCTGACTTATAATTAGAACGAAAATTTCGTCCCTCCTGCGGATCATCACAACATTAACGGCCAATATGATCCGTCCAAACACAGCACTGGAGGTGCCATTGATGTCAGCTTATCCGGATTTCCGACTGTTCTTGATTCAAAAGTTATCGCTACTACTCAAGAACTGCCTGCGCAATTCCCATTCACTGAAGATACTAGTGGTGGTAATACTCTTGGTGTCGGTTGGGCGTTTGCAACACTCGGAAATGGAGAAAGAAGTAGTTCTGCCACAGGTTACTTGGAACCTGCGATTAATCGTCCTAATCTCGACGTTGTTATCAATGCGCAAGTCACCAAACTAATTAAGACAGGAACCACGAATGGAATTCCTTCCTTCAAATCCGTTCAATTTACGCAGAGCCAAGGAGGTCTGTACCAATTACTATAATTTTTCTGATTCTTATCTCAATACGCTGTATAATAGCGGCGACCTACAACGTTACGGCGAATAAGGAAGTTATCTTATCAGCTGGCTCGATAGGCTCCATTGCAATTCTTCAGCTATCAGGCATAGGCGATCCTGCGGATCTTCAATCGGTCGGAATCCCGACTGTCGTCAACAGCCCTTCCGTAGGCAAGAATTTAACTGATCATGTTCTCCAATACAATGTCTTCAATGTAGCAAGCAATCAGACTCTCGACGACCTCTTCAGAGATCAAAATCAGCTTAATGCAGCTCTAACGCAGTGGAATCAGAATAGAACAGGGCCCCTGGTTTACCCACTTACCAACCAGGTGGGGTGGCTCAGGCTCCCGCAGAACGCGAGTATCTTTCAGACAACCCCTGATCCTTCTGCTGGCCCCAATTCTGCGCATTTTGAAATGATATTTATCGTAAGGGCAAATGCATATAATCTAAGATCTTATGGCTGAATTATCATTATAGGATTTATTGGTTCTTTCTCCAGAGACGACACATCCTACTACCGGTCATTACCTTACCATCCTCACTGCTCTTATTTCTCCCACATCCCGTAAGTGTTTAATACTAGAAGCTGTCTCCGTTTCTTTACAGTTTTGTTTTCTTATAGGTGGATCGGTCAAAATTTCCTCATCAAACCCATTCGACAAACCGCTCATTAATCCTAACTACCTTAGCAGCGATTTCGATACGTTCACCATTGTGGAGAGTGTGAAAGCAGCCAAGGAGTTTGCAAGTGCTCCTGCGTGGAATGGCTTTGTCACTGGTCCATTTGGAGCCCTCGCAAATGCAACTACTGATGCGGAGATCTTGGAAGTAGTTAGAAATATGGCCGGCACAATTGCCCATCCCGTTGGCACCGCTTCTATGTCTCCGAAGGGAGCGAAGTGGGGTGTCGTGGATCCAGACTTGAAAGTTAAGGGAATCAATGGGCTAAGAATAATCGACGGATCCGTCCTTGTGAGTAACTCCCTTTGTTATTATCAGAATAGGGGACTCAGGATGAATGGTATATACAGCCGTTTATTCCAAGCGCACATACAATGGTTCCCATTTACCTAATTGCTGAACGTGCTTCTGATCTTATTAAGCAAGAGAACGGCTCAAGCTAAATCTCTATTAGCCGCTCTTTTTATTAGCCGCTATTTATTCGGTGGATCTACGGGTTTACATTATGGCAGTAGGTATCCAGTTTAATACAAGAACCCGTGTCACAGCTTTTGTTCAAATGAGGGGATTACGCTGAGTTGTAAATCATACAACCGATCCACTGCGGTTAGTAGAAGGCTGATGTGAAGTGCCATTAAATGTGCTTTCGGTGCTGCCAGCAGATGCATTGAAGCCTGGCTCGTTCTGATATGCAGGAGACAGTATTTCGTCGTTTAATAAAGCATTAACTCAGTTTGTAGTGCAAGAGCTATGTGTCGATTGAGATTATATAGATTTTGCGTGGCGGAAGGATTCTTAGAATGAGTACAGTGTACAGGCACTCCTTGTCATAGTATCACTCCTTGGCACAGCATGCCGTAACTTTCTCACTGCTCCATCTCTGGTTGTCAAATTTGGTACTCAGTTGCTTATGTATGGAAGCTATGTGTAGAATAAAGATGGAAATATTCAGGTAACATCTGGAGAAGATATCATGGTGTATACACATAATCATGCAAAAAATGGAATTTGATGGTTTTTATTTCCCTGATGGTATGCTTTGCACATTGAGCATGATCATGATGAAAAATACTATAGAGGCTGCTGTCATTGGATAAGAGTCTCAAAGCTGTTTGCAAGATGTTTGAATGAAGCTGACAGCTTTTGTTTGTCTCAATACTTTCATGGTGTAAAGACATGGTTTGCTCATGTCAATTGTTGTTGCAGGCCCACACCTCCTCCAGTGCCTCTGTGTCATATTTCATTTGTTTTGCTATTGCATCTGATACAGCTCCAGCAGCTGTATGATGCCCAGTAGGGACTAGCATGGATACACCTGGATCACACCTGGGTGTCAACTTTGGATGACCTGAAATTGCAGATGAGTACAGATAAATCCATGGGTAACCAAGCACACCCATGTCAATCTGTGCTGATTAGTGCTGTCAGCTGGATTTTGGGTCCAAAATTGTACTTTAATAATATTGAATAATTGCATGCCCTTACAATAATGTAGCTACTATATAATACTTACATGCATACAGCTATAGTGGTGTACAAAATGAATAGTTTTTCCCTTATATTAAATAGACAATGATCATAGAATAAACAATCATATTCATTTGCATACAAAGAAGTGGACAGTCATACAAAGGAGAACAGATACAAGTACAATTTAATTTCTGAACTTGCCACTTGGAATTCATTCACTTTCTTTGCCTTCCATTGACTTCTCAATCATACCAATTACATCAGAAATTCCAGGATAGAGGGGAGTCTTGGCCCATGAACCAACACTCATTTGAGCTTTGAAAGTTTGAGAGCTCATATTGTGCTGAAGGTGATTAATCTCAAGATGGCTACTTGAGAATGCACACTCAGCATCCACTGAGGATGCTGCAGAGAAAAATAATTCAGTTTCTTGATATAAATATAATAATTTACTCACCAGGCACAGAACAAAAATCACTTCCCATCTTTTCAAGCTGAGGTTGATTATTCTTCATCTTATCCCAATATCCCATGTATCCTCCAGCTACAGTGATCACACTTGTTTCCAACAAGGGTTCTGATAGATAAGTCTCTATAGTATCAATGGGAAGTGTGGATGTCACTGATTTAGTTGCATATTTTGACACATGCTAAAAAGAATAGACACCAGTCAATATTGATTTATTATTTTGACAATAAGTGTACTTTTGTTGAACAAGATGATTCTTGAGTCAAAGATTGTACTTCAGCAGGAGGTGCATAACTCCTTCCAACACTTCACAACAAGCTCATGAATTGCTTCTACTTGAGCTGATATGTGCTTATCATCTTCAAACCATTTCAATTTGCAATCAGGACACATAACTGAAGAATACTATGTCAGAATTGAATTATTGAAAGAATGCAATACTAACCTATTGCAATTTGATAGAATTCACAATCATGAGTGAAAACCAAATACTTATCAATGAGAAGTAGTGATGCCTAAGTAGCAACATGGCAAACATTTGGAGCAGTTGTGTCATTCTGAGCATGCTCTAAAGCCTCTTCAAGCTCCTCAAGTAATGAAAGAGCATTGACAATGAGAGGAACTGCTGCCTTAGAAAAGAGATTTGTCAAATGCTCAAATAACTATATATATAAATGATCAGTAATGTAACAGCAGAGTATTGAAAAAAAATCCTACTAAAAGAACATCTTGAACAATCATTGCAAGATCCCATTGCTCTGGTGTGAGAACATATGCCTTTAAATTGTTCTCAGAGGCAGCAGTGAGTTGTTTGACAATAGGTTTGAAATAGATATGAGCATCTAAGCATGGAAGATCTGAGTTCCAGCAAGTAGGAACATGGCAATCAAGAGTATGCTTGTCTCCAGAAAGATCTTTATTACTGTAATAAGATTATTAAAAATTTCCTGCAAAATTGAAGAGTTATATAGGCAGCAGGCAAGTCCAGAAACCTTAAGCACAAGAAATTTAATGACATCAGGTGGATAAAGGGAGAAAATCTATCTTTGGAAAGATTTGCTGTGCCATTTCCTCCTCTGCTGGACTAATGACAATCTTTTGTTTAGCCATCATTTGAACTACCTTTTTACATATTGTCTTTGCAACAGCCTCATTGTGAAGCTCTTTACCATCATCAAAGATTACAGGATCACCAGACTCCACTGCCTCCTCCTCAATGGCTACCTCATCATTTTATCACCATAATCAAGAACAATTTCCTCCTCATCCAACTGAGGAGAGCCAGTTATCTTTCTCTTCTCAACACTACAAATAGAATCAGCTGCAATTTTTTTTCTCTTTGGGTGACAAAAGAAAAATGAAATGAAAATCTATAAGATCATTTGAAAATAATTAAAATTAATAGTATGTTATATTAACTTACCTTGGCAATAATATTGATAATATGTGCAAAACAGTGAGCATGAGAGGCCATACCACAAATGATGAGGTAGAAATTTAGCCAATGCATCACAATTTGCTGCATTATCCATACACAGTGCAAGAAGCTGTAAATAAGTTAATCAATATGTATGAATCATTTAAATTAAATTATACCAGTTTTGCTAAGCCAAATCTTTTTAGACAATCAGCAACACAGTGTGCTAGATATTCACCATCATGCTTTCAAATCATTCATACAAAACTATAAGTAATAATACCATAAAGATTTTTTTTTTCCATACCTGATGAATTCAAGCACAGCACAATGAATTTGACCATTCTTATACTAGACAATAACAATTACTAGGTAAGATGCAACAATTGGGGCTGTCTGTCCATCTAGCACAAGATGAATAGGGCTGTTCAAGGCCTAATAAATATCAGCTCATGCTTTATCACTGTTAACATTAATGATCACATACCAAGAAATAGTCATGAACTCACTTAGAAAGCTCAAGATACAAAGTATTAACATCATGGCTCACTGTGGAAGGTGAGGGAAGTTTGGTTCCAGGTTGAAGCATCTGAACCTCTGCTTGATAATCTTCATCCTACACAAAGTTGAATGAGTGATGATTCTTTGCACAATGTAAAGCAATCAGAGCAATCAGAGCAATCAGAGCAGCTTCAGAATAAGGAATGGTTGTAGTTCTTGTGACATGAATACTACCAAGTTCCATGCCATGACACTGGAAACATTGGCTAACACCAGCATGCAAGTTACTAGTACCTTCTGATGTTTTTATGCATGATCAAAACTGAGGAAGATGATTGCTAGGATCAACTTTGAAGGTGAATACAAACACAGTGGAATCTGGAGATCCATCAGGCTTTGTATCACATTGAAGTGAGACATTATAATGATCATAGACATCAGATTTCCATGATGATTTGGCAGCCCCTATAATATTATTAGATCAAAATAAATTTCATAATTGACTATACTTACCAATAATCTCATCATTGGTCATGTTCCAAACCTGCTCATCACTAAAATTTTGAATTGCTGCTGCAGCTTTCCTCTGCCAATGTTTTATTGGAGAGACTGGTACAGCAGGAGCATCAGCAGAATCCTCATCAGAGTTCTAGCCAGAGCCTGTCAGAGGTGTGTGAGGTGAAGGAAATTGCTCCCCACTAGACTCTTGAGAAAGTGCTCTTGGAGGAGTAGGCTCATGAGTGCTAACAGGAGTTGAATTATGAGTACTGCTAACAGAAGTATTACCACAAGTATTAGCAGGAGTATTACAAGCACTTGATCAGCCTCATGCAGGAGCCTTAGAGCCCCTGCCAGTAGCTCTAGATCCTTTTGGAGGCAGGGCACTGTAGAGCAGGGTCATGAGGGGGGAAGAATGGCCTGGGAAGACCAAACTAACATGATATGTTGTAAACCATCACTTGATTTTTCTTGCTCAGAGTCTGTGGATTCATCAGAATGTCAATGTCTTGAGATGCAAGATAAGTTCTTTGAATTGTTCATCCAAACTTAAAGGACTTACTTTTTTCCTTAGTGGGCTTGCTTTTCATGCACAGTGGCTGAATTTATATTTGCAAAATCACACAATCAGTGCCATGGAACAAGGCCTTGCATGGAAGCTTCACAGAGTTCAGCACCAGCTTGCTTCTTGAGAGTGATTTTATTCTGGGCTTTACTACTCAATGACTCGATATTCTCAGTATGAGCAGAAAAGAGATCATATAACTGGGCCATTGACTATACAAAAGTGTTAGAAGCAACAACAGAACTAAATAAAAGGTTTTCTGATTTCTAAATCTCTGATATTAGAATATGCTAATTGTAAATCAAACCACAGTAGAAGTATACCTGATGGGTGTAATCAACTTCAAGAAGCATGTCTTGCATGCACTTCCAGATCAATCAATTGGCATGCAAGAACCTGAGGTTGAGCTATCTTCCAACAACTTCTTGGAGAAATCATTCCAAGCCCTGGTACTTTTGGCCCCACATTTAGCTTCAAAAAGATGAAGTGAAAATACTTCAGAGATGAGGAATCAATCCTCCCATGCTTTCCAGTTCTTGTTTTTCCTATTCTGGCAGCAAGTTGGGTCCAGTTCCAGGGTTTCTGAGCCTTCAGAAGGAGTGACTGAAGGTGTGCTGGAATGGGTATCACTTACAACAGGTGCAGACCAATCCTAAATGCAAGAAAGATTGGGAGACAGGGTTGGACTATCAAGTAAATTCCCTGACTCACATGTCTATTATGGTAATTGTTGAGATGGGCCACTGGTGCTCTCATCTTTCTTCTGTTTGTGAGTTTGGACTAGCATATCTAGAGGATGATGTAGGCAGGTTTAGAGCAATGAGGGTGGTTGTTATTGGTAGTTGCAAGCATCTTCAACAGGCTATTTACATGTCTACACCAATGCTCCACTCAGGGCTTCACCACAACAGAATTATCACACCATGTGATCACTGCAAATTGTCTAATGATAGCAATACTGGTCCCTTCCATTTCCTTCTTCCCAATTATAAAAGGTGGCTGGGGATTCTGGTAGTGATAGTTAAGTTTTGGAGGGGAATGAATGTAATTTGTTGCAATATAGGATGTGGAACAGAGGGGTTCTTGTTATGGAACTCCTGGACTAATTCAGGAGCATCTTTGACATTGAAAACTTGTTCCCAGCTGTCATATTCCTTAGAATATTTTTTTCTATGAACCAGGTACTTAGGTTTGCTGTGTTTCATTCAGGAGTCTAGAATTTCTTTAGCTTCAAATTCTTTGGCTTTGTCAATGATGACAGGCAGCAGTGGAAGTGGTGGTTATTGCATGTTTGTGTTTCCATGTCTTTGGTAATTCCAATTTATATGCTAGTGATCTAATCTTCTTGATTATTTTGAAAGGTCCATATTGTTTGTCCTCCAACTTCTTAGTTGGTCAATCTGTCTTGATATTTACTCCTAAATAAACCAAGTTGCCTATCTTGTATTCTCTTACTGGTCATTGATGTTTGTCATAGAACATTTCATCATGTTTGCAGCTGCTTTTAGAGATGACTCTGCTTCCTTTCAAATATTTGTCATGTCTGCAATGAATTCAGTGGTGCTCTGTGACTTTACCAGTGTCCTTGGTTCAATTCCTTTCCAAGGGTATTGTGCATTATTAAGGTAAAAAGGGGAATGGCCTGTCAACATATGGACCTTGTCATTGTGGAAAAATTCTGCTAAAGCTAACTCTTCCAACAGTCAGTCTGTCAGTAATTAATGAAAATCCTCAGGTACCGTTCAATTTCATGGTTGACATGTTCAGTTTGTCCATCTGTCTGGATGATATGCTATTGACAGGTTCTGTTGCATTCCTGTCAATTTGAATAGAACAGTCATAAAATTGATGCAAATTGAGGTCCCAAATCACTGATGGCTCTTCACAGGAATACATGGTTATGGAATATATGGTCCCTATATTCTTTGGCAATTCCTGAAGACATGACATCATCATTTGTTGAAATGAACTTGGCTATCTTTGTGAAAGAATCAACAATGACCAGAATCATATTGTGTCCACATGATTCAGGAAGACTCTGATTAGGTCCACCAATATGATTTCCCAAGGTTTTGTTGGTATATTTAATTTGGTACTAGTGATGCAGCAGGAGTTATTCATCTTGGTTTCATTTGTTGACAGGTTTCACATTCATCAATATGCAGACACATATCTGCTTGTATTTTTGGCCACTAGTAGTTTTGAGTGATTAATTCCTGAGTTTTGTACCATCCTGAGTGTCCTATAAGCATGGTGCCTTGATGTAGGTGAATGATCTTTTAGTATAGCAAGTACAGGTGCCATTGTCGCTTGTTCCTTTAGACCTTTGAATGCTTCTTCCTGTTGATCATCCTTGGACCATGTTGCATTTCCTGTTAATAGTTTTGCAATGCTTGTAAATCCTTTAATGAATCATTGATAGAAGTTAATAAATCCTAAAAACTGCTGGATATCCCTCTTGGATTTGGAAGTTATCTGGTTTTTTACTCCTTCAACTTTAGCTTGGTCCATGGATGCATGGTTATGTGAAACTGTCAAGTTTTGTTCCAAAGGGTAAGTAGGAACTTGAGGTCATAGTCTACAATAGTGCTACATTGAAAAATGTTGAAAGTAAGTGTCAAAAGGGTCCCTGACCTTAACACTAAAGGTAAGAACTGTCAGCTTCAGCTTATGTGCTGTGCCCTTCCAGTTCTCATGGGTCCTAACTTAGTAAATGATCCACATGTTGGAAGATAGTTACCAGGTGTCAGAAAGGTGTCAGAGATGAGCAAAGATATTGACAACTAGAGTCCAAGTCTAGTGTCAAGGGTGAGATAGGACTAGTCAACATAAGTTAACTAGAAGGAAAGTTGGAAGGGGATCAGAAAGTCAGAAGTAAAAGACTTAGTAGTAACTTAGTCAGAGGACTAGAGCTGATCTTAGTTGATATTCAGATTGGAGACTATGGTACAGCACAGGACTACTTAAATATGAGTATCACTAATTGTAATAATAAAAGTGGAAGTAGTAATACTATGGATACAAGGAATATTAAAGGTCCTTGACACATAATAAAAGTAGCAGAAATGAGAGCAGAAGCATAACTGAGTGGAAGCATACTTGGAAACAGTAATTGTATTATGAGTGTCAAATAATAAAAACAATAGTTTGGAGATTAGCAATGAATAGAAATGGGTGGAAATGTCAGAAGCACAATGGGGAATTATATGACAGTGTCAGAAGGTGTTGGAAGATGTCAGGAAATATTGCAGATGTAACAGAAACCAGCAGTCTGAGGTATTCTACTTCTGTCTGCTTAAATGTGCATTTTTCTATTTTAAGAAATAGCTTATGCTTCTGTAATGTCTAAAGTGCCTGCTTAATCATGATTTTGTGTTCCTTGAGGGTCATGATGAAGATTAAGATGTCATCCATATATATGATAACATGTCCATCATCAATCTCCTCCTTGAAGATAATGTTCATCATGGTTTAGAATGTGGCAGGTGAATTGGTGAGGCCAAAAAACATTGCAGCCAGTTTATTTGTTCTGAAAGCTGTTTTCCATTCATCTCCTTCCTTAATCTGTACATTGTTAAAGCTCCATTGATCATCTAGTTTGGTGAAGTACCTTGCCTTCTGTAGATTATCAACATGTTCCTAGATAAGCAGTAGTGGGTAGAAGTTCTTAACTAAGATATTATTTAGCTATCTGTATTTCTGTACTGGTCTTAATAAACCATCCTTTTTCTTGACAGAGAAGAAGGGTAATGCCATAGGAAATTTCAAGGGTCTTATTTGTTCTGATTTGAGGTCATGTCTAATGAACATATTGGCCTTTCCCAGATTTGATACTACTAGGCCTAGACAATCCTGATGGTCTTTTATCTTAATCAACAGCTCAATGTATTCCATTATTGGTCTTCCAGAGTTGAATGTATTGTCTGCCTTGTATACAGGGATTGGTCTAGAATATTTCTTGGTGTTGATATGCCCTAGGCAGATCTACACCTGGACACTAAGGAAAAACCCCATCTTAACATCCAAATCTTGGTATTAGGGGAAGCAACTGTCCATTGAAAAGGTGATGAAGTCTGTAGAGTAGAATGACAATAAAATTGTTTTGCTGCCCTACAGATTGGTCACTACCTCTTAAGTTTGTTGGGGGCAAGTCTGAAATGAGATTGTATTTGAAAATGTGATACAAAATGCACAAGGTAAGATAAACTGATGTCTGACACTATGCTAGCTGGATACAGTGAATGGTCTTCCTTTTCACTTATCTAGCTATAACTCTTCAATATGGTCTTCCTGGCTCTCTTTAATTTCCTAAAGCACAGTGGTCTTCCTTCTGTCTTTGGGTGAAGACTTCAGAAGATGGTCTTCCTTTCTCCTGAAATTGCACTTTTTACTAATTATGCCAAAAAGGATGGTCTTCCTGTCCCTCAGACTTCTCAAATCACTAACACAACTCCAGGACTTAGTCCTTGGCTTTGTTGTATAGTACTCAGTTTGTCACTCTCTTAGATTATGGTATATGGTGGCTTTCACTCTCAAGTTGCTAGCTCTAGCTAGCACATCTAACTTTAAAACTAAACTGGAATATGCTTGTAACTCTGACTTAGCATTGCAGGAGCTGAGGAGCTCATCACTGTGGATCATGTTGTGAGAGAACAGGGGCAAAATCCCTGTTACTCTTTTCATTCCTTATCCTCAAGCTTTTATGCCATCCTGGATGGCTATTCTTAGCTCATTTCTTGGCTTGATTTTTGGTTTGCTCATATTTCAGGCATTGCTTACTTGCATTTGCATGTTTATCCATATTTATTCTCTGGGAGCATGTCTTGCTAGTGCCTTTCTCTTCTATTTCACTCTCTTCTTTAGAGCCTGACTAACATATCTGACACTTTGTTTATTTGTGTTTTTCTTACTTATCTTCCATCCATGCCTAGGTTTCTTATTTATGTAGCATAGACCTGTATCTCTTGTTTACTACTATGTTATATTCTGCCTGTATATGATTATCTGTATGTTCTTCTTTCATGCAGCATTCTCCTATTCTTTCATTGTGTGTGACTGTTAGGGCTCATGTCTGAAGCCAAACAAACACCACTATCACTTTGGTTGGCTGCACTATAGCCACTCTCAGTTATGGCTTAGCCATATCACTTCCCCCAGGTTCCAGATGCTGGTGCTATATTCAGTGCTACTGTGATCCATGTTTTCCTTCATTCTAGCTAGTCTGTTTTCTCCAGTACTTAGAACTTTGTTATTGTACTCTATCCTGTTGTAGCTAGTTGTTTTCACTAATGTCATAATTAAGATGTTGATATGTGGTTTTCCCTTAGTGTTTAGGTGTAGATCCACCTAGGGCATATCACCATAACAGGGCAAAATACCAGAGCAAATCCCTAAGTACAAAGGAAAGTGTTTCTAGCTAGAATAAAGGAAAACATGGAGTGCAGCAATGCTGAATATAGCACCAGCATCAGGAACCCAGAGGAAACTAATATGGCTAAGCCATGACTGAGAGTGGCTATAGTGCAGCTGAACCAAGGCAACAGGGATGTTTGTTTGGCTTCAGATGCAAGTCCTAACAGTCACACACAAGGAGAAAAAAAGGAAACATAGTAGAAGCTTGCATGAAAGAAGACCATACAGATAATTATATACAAGCAGAACATAAAATAATAATAAACAAAATATACAGATCTATGCTACCTAAGTAAGAAACCCTACTAGGCATGAATGGAAGATAAGTAAGAGAAACACAAATGGACAAGGTTTCAGATATGTAGTTAGGCTCCAAATGTCACAAACACACTTTCCAGGATATAGGCTAGAGTTCTGGACAGATAGGATATGCACAGTGGCCAGGGAGAGACACTGGAGACTCCAGAAATATCTCCAGAAAATGTGTTCAAGTGCTACCAAAAAAAAGAGTCAAGATGGGTGACAGCTTCAGCTTATGTGCTGTACCTCCTTTGTTCCTAACACCCAATTTACAGATGATGGTGAGTGGTATGGTTCAGGTATAGTGATGACTCATACTCAACTTCCTGAC
>JASFDH010000553.1:0-22257 GCA_036937195.1 Nidularia pulvinata
CCTTTGTTGTTTGCTTTCATTGGCCTCTGAGTTCTTGGAGGAGAGTGGCACTCCCTAACAGGAGTTTTTGACAACAACTGCTCGCCCTGCCCTACGCGGTTTGTATACTATGCGTCGCCTTGCATTGGTTCCGCCAACTGCCGTCCACCGGTGTATTGCCTCGCCCTATCCCTCCCGTTGCGCCCCCTGCTCCTCATGCCGTGCCTGCTCATCGTGCCTTGCGTGCCCTGTGTGTTTTCTACCTTCTTATGAGATCATGACGACTTTTGGTCACTAATAGCCAGGGCCTGTTGCTCAGCCTTATATTCTAACCACATTGTAATGCATAGCCAACTTCTAATTGGAGCTCCGAATAGGCTGTTCGCAGTTTGCGTTGAGTTAGGTGAGGTCTTTATCGCTCCTGCAGCTCTGCCGCTTGAAAGTTTTTTCTTCATGTATATTTGTCTACAGCTTCTACGCCCGTGAGAGCGTAACGCCATAACTGACCTCGCGATCCAGCAGTGAAAATGATGTCGTTACATATATCCTTTTCAGCCCTTTCATTCTTTGCTCTCTCCTTAATGTTGGCTACTTATGTGTTGCTCATTCCCTATTACTTCGATTATACATCGCTCAATATGGAGAATTGACCTGAGCACGACGGAGGGAGCATAGAGTGGCGAGGATGTCTAAATTCCCAAGCAGACCTACATATACCAAATTGTTGAGAGTGATAATGCGTGATGAAGAGGACATTTAGCAAAGGTTATGGAAATATAACTGATAGTGGAGAGGAATGTAGAGGTACTATCGTCTTAAATCTTATACACTGCCGCATCGGCTGCGCATTCAGAAGAAGATCGGAGAATGAACTGAAATGCAGTTTGGGTGACTCACTTGAGACCTCCTGACAGTACTTAACAGCAACTTGGCGAAATATGTTATTCATTTAATCCTGCTGTGAAACGAGTTTGCGCAGGGGTGAAAAGATGAAGCTGATTAATTAGCAGTGCCTCCTACAGAGGCTCTTTATACTTCAGTACAAGTATTTTACGAAATTCTAGTTAGCTACAAATTTTATCTGAGTCAATGCTTGCTAAGATCTTTACCAAGAGTATCACTAAATTATTACCAAGCCGAATTATCCTTGTTCTGAAACTTCCTGGATGTGCCGGATTGACTTGCAACAAATTCATCTTGTGGAATTGACCGACTGTGACTGGTCATCCACAAGTAATCTATACATTTCTGAATTGTACTTAATACCAATAGGTGGAAGCTGTCGCAACTGCGAGTAGTTAGCCTCCCATGCTTCAACATTCGAACTTGTAAATTTAAAGCTTGAACTGAAGATGTTTGAAGTGGCTCGAACACAAGCTGTTCAAATTAACAAGCATTTTTCTAGAGAATGCATACAGCGATGTGTTTATGGTTTCCGTAGTAAGTCTGAAAAACAGCAATGGCCATCACGTCTGCTGAACCTCAATTGCTACTTTCGCCATGTCCTCGCGCATACGGTCGAGTCGAAAGTTCAGCGTGCGCATTCTAAATCCCCTGGCACATAAATCAAGGGCGAATTTGAGGAATCAATTATCTGATAATTTTGCAGGCATTTTACCCTATACGTCTCTCTACTCTTTATACATCTGTGTAATATTAAGTACATCCATGTAATGAGCGACGCCTTGTGTACCCTTGTTCAGCAGGACCTTCATCGGACTGTAGACATGCTATACCTGGCGCAAAGCAAGTACCCGGAACTTCATAGCAATAACTATGACTATGAGTACGAAAGCGACATCCATTGCTGATAAAAAGGGGCCGATAAATTTTTATTATATTTAATTTTCTCAACATCCTTTCAACCCACGCCCACACATCTGCAATCTTATTCAATTCGTCCAATTCCCTCGATTCGTTCATAAAATGCAATCCAACCGCTACAATTTACACGCTGCGTACTGCCGAACAGGAAGGCTCTCAACACTACATACTTCATGCCTCCGCGAATATCGAGCCCCGACACTCCCTGCAACCCACTTTCCCAATAGCAAGTGTCCACTCGCGAAATTCCAAGGAAGAGCTTTAGACCGAGAAAAGGATTTATGCGTCTCAATGAGACAAGTCACTGGACATCTTCCACTCGGACCGAATAACTATAAGAATTATGGTGTAGCAGAAAATGCCTATGACTTTCAGTGGCAGGAAGGATACTCCAATCCACAAATCTTGCCACATCTGCATCACTGCCCACACATGTGTGATTTGATTTGGAACATCCTAGAGTCTCGATAGTTCCCTCTGTCGGTTTCCGTCGATTGCAGAGGGGATAACCCTCTTATATAGTTGGAAAGTAGCACGGCTTAAATTTTGGATCGATGCACTACTGGAAAACGCATGGCGCGATTTTACTAGAATCAGTACCTATCAACTCACTGTACTGAAGTGCCAGGAGACACCCATTCAATCAAAAAGTTGGCACTGGGGGTTTGAAACTTCGATCTGTTTACACTGTTATCAAACACTTCGATGTCCTGACAAGTACTTTGAATAACTGGTAATCTATCGGGAAATATTTCCTTCCATGTTTCTAACCCAACCCAGGACGATCGGGCATAGAATTTTCATTGTCAATATTGGAGTCTTGTCACACCATTCACCTGACTGATGAACTTCATCATTATCTCGTAGGGAGATTACACCCTGTTCCGTCTCCTCTTCTTTGGAAAATCAGGCTCCCACTATAGCGTATTGATAATATGCAACTCTGGGAAGCTTGATTTACTCTCCATACAAATATTGGATAAAGAACCCCGCCTTAAACGCTCGGTTTGAACAGGGACTAATAAAATCATCCCATCTTATCAGTTATGAGGTGTAAATAGACACGTTTACTCTTACCTGACGAAACATTGAGCACTGGTAGCTCAAGAAACTGAGCTACCTCCTCCGATTGCGCGTCAAATCCACATTCATTGTGGAAATCAGCGCAAGCACGTAGGTGATCGTATGCCCAATTCATGCCACAACTTGAAAGAAGAACATTTGGCTTCTTTAGTCCAAGCAATTGGCTCCATTCATCCGAAATGATATACTCTCCGGTTTCACTTGTCGACCACCAAGTTTTTGGGCAATAGACAGTCCCTTCATTATCTAAAACTAATGGTTCGACAAAGAGGTAAACTTCTTCAATATCCGATTGTAAGGTAGATCCTTCAAAGCAGGATTGGATTCGTATTTCGCATGACGCATGCGTAGCTATGTTAAAGAAGAGATATTATATTTGTTATAGCTCAATTTAAACTTACTAAGTGTAAGTCTTTCTCCCTTGTCAATGCCATAAGAGCCCAACTGCGAGATGATATGATTTGCCTGAGCCAACCAGATCCTGGAGATGATTGGAAAATCCAGGAGTGGAATATGCGATTTAATCACATCTTCAGCCAACCCATGAACCTTGGAAGAGCTTCTCCGGACTGTGAAACTTGGAGCCTATTATTTATTGCTCTATAAGAATGCTCTATATCACTTGCTTACCGAGTCAAACCATTACACATCCAATACTCTTCCAAAATCCTATGACTTGCACGCCAGTAGCGAGCATCAGGTCCGTAATGAAATTTGGGAGATTCCGGAAATCCGAGGATCCAGATTTTAGAACGTTCCATGTCACAAGCAAGTTTCTTTCGTGAAACTGTATCTCGACAAAATCTGAGTGGCGTTAGGCATAGTTCACCTGCGATGATGGAATCTCGATATATAAACTCGGGCGACAAATAAGCCAAGGAAAGAAGCATATTTTGGAACGCCAAAAGTGAAGTCTTCACTGAAAACAGTCTTGGTGAGACCTTTCGACAGAAAATGTCCTCAACCAATTTAACATGTTCCTCGTCGACAGTAGGAAACTTCATCAACATATATCCTGACCGAAATAACCTTTCTGGTACCGTATGGGAGTTTGTAATCTGTAAAGCGTGGTAAATTATTCATATATGCGAAGAAAAAGACGATATAATAAGTATATACATACCACAGAGATTCGAACTTGGCCATTGCTATTGATAAAGGTCTCAAAGTAGTGATTGTGAACAGTGCCTAATGGGCATCCACAACCAGTCAAGAAAAAGTCGAATGCTGCAGTTCCGCTGATCATGCAATCGGTGGGATATTGACCTAGGTATGATTGAGCCTCCTATAATCTGTTAGTGAATTGACAGGTATAATCCAGAAGCCGTTTACCTCATATTCCTTCAGCTTCATATGGTGTTAGTCAGGATATAGAAATGCTAGCTTATAATCATGCACCATTCTATAACTAAGGGTGAGGTTGGAACCCGGATCCCTTCTGGAATTCGATGACGTTCCAAAGCTCTGGTCGGCCGGTTATAATTGGTAACTTAAATGACAAGGGTTGGAAATACCATCATGAAATATAAGGGCAGGGCGCTTCCAAGATTTGCATATACCAAATAATTGAAGGATATGGGGATGTCTAACAAAATGTGAGAAATCAAATCGATATACAAAATAAAACTTACTTGAAAGAAGAGAGTAGCTCAAAGTCTTCTCGCAAGCGCTTCATGAGCAATTTCATCGCGTTATAAATTACTGAGTCAAGATATAAGCTCACCTTGAGGCCTTTCAAACCGTTATAGATCCGTGCAGATTTAATCTCGGCTCGAATCTTAACTATATAATCGTCCACTCCGTCTTTCTCCTGTGCAGAATGCCCTAATTTTTCATTGCAAGCTCGGACAAGTTCAATATCTCCAGGAATAAATTGATAATACTGCATGTTATTATTCCAGTTATTAGATCATATAGTAATGTGGTAATTGTGAGTTGGCTCACATCAGAAATATCGAGTCCTTCGAATTCGGCACTTTCCAAGCTAGTAGCGCGACGAATAACAACAGCATTTTCTACTTGTTCCAAGTCTATCCGTGCGGCAGCGCTATTGCCCATCTATCAAAGAGTTAACAAGAATACAACTTCGATTTAGCTCGAGACATGGCTTACGGTGATGTTATGTCGCAAATCATTGATCTTCCTCTGCCCTCTAGCAATCACCTCCTGTACACTGCTCATCGTCCACCCTTGCTTCAGCCATGATTTTCGGGACCCCTTCACAAGATTGCTTACATCACGTTGAATGCAAATCAAGCAGCTAAGATATTGGGAATTCGATTAGTGTTTCGATTCGAACTTCTGATTGGTGTCAACTTACTCTTGGAATTCCATGCAGATTTCACTGAAACGAGGAGAGGTAGGCGAGACTTTGTTTACAGTGACTTCTCGATTTAAAACTTCGAGGATGTTAATAATACTCTCCACCAACGTCTTATATTCGTCCTGGTTTTCCTTGACACGCTGACAAAGGTTGAGAAAGACGCTCAGATAAGAGGGATAAATGCTTACCTGAATAGGCTCCAAAAGGCTCACGAATATCCCAGCCGCACCCTTCAGAAATGGGAATGTTGTGAGTTCACCAGCATTTATGATTAGCCTGGAAGTGGCTATGGCGTTGTCCATCCAGTCAGTCTGAGCTGAACGGCAGGGATGGGCCCGACGATGAGAAGGAAATATCGTTGTCCAGAACTTTGAGGGCATAAGTAATGCTGAAGATCAAGAAAACATCCAAGCGAGCTTTTAAGCATAATGGGGTGAAAAGTTTTCGCTGCGCCACACCAGGAGAGTGTACCTGCTGTGGGTCCATTCATTCCATCAATTATGGGACTACAACTAGCGCACAAAAAACACGACGATTTTTGCATGCTTGCTGCGCCACACTGTTAGGAATAGCAAAGGAATAGAATCAATATTGAACAAATTTGAACTTTGCGAAGAGCTTCTCGTTAGAGGCTGTGCATACCAAAGCCAAATTGGACCATTTCCTTCGAGTTTCTGCTGTTCATCAAGATAGAATTTGGGCAAAGCTGTGGATATTGCCTATAGTTGACAGTGAGGCACAGAGCTGCATGCACTCTTTTGTTCGGCAAGGAACAAAAGACTACCCACGAGAGGAGTTATGATGACAGAGAGGTCTGAGACAAACTTGAAGTCCTGTAATGGGTGACCTAATAGACTGCCTGGTAGAGGTGAACAAACAGATAATGAGGATACGCCAGCGACAACCGACATTCCGAATCCGTGACTCCGTAGCAGTGCAGATGTTTCTCATCACTCCGAAACTGGAGATAAGTGCTATCGTCGATCCGTAGTTAAACTTCTACTTACTACAAGTGTTCGAGTACTTCCATTTTATGTACACTAACTAGCACTGCAGGAATTAATAATACGAACCCGGAACGGAGAGCAAACGTCACAAACGAAGTCCAATCAAACCAGTCGGTAATACCAAGCCAAAG
This sequence comes from Nidularia pulvinata, assembly GCA_036937195.1. Taxonomy (NCBI): domain Eukaryota; kingdom Fungi; phylum Basidiomycota; class Agaricomycetes; order Agaricales; family Nidulariaceae; genus Nidularia; species Nidularia pulvinata. The sequence continues at coordinate 6,348 of JASFDH010000553.1, forward strand.
TCCCGTAAAGTGCAAATGTTGACGTCGTAACTAGCAGAAACGAGGAAGAATAAGGATAGGATATCTATATGGTACAGCTATATTGCTAGAGCAGTATCAGTGGATGGGTATGCATTAATATGAAGGATCATTAAACATAAGTGTACGTAGGCAATCGAAGTATAAATGGTCCGTGCTGATGATGAATGAATGTGTGGATGGTGGGTATGAATGAGGAGCGCTGGTGCGCAAATGATCCGAGATGATGCTGGGGTAAATGAACGAACGTAAAGACGTGAAGATCCAGGGTAGGCTGCGTGAATCATCGGCTGAGCACTGGGGAAGGGAGCGAGCAAACAGGTGAGACGGGAAAGGAAGTTACCAGAGGCCTGAACACGTACTGCTGTCATGGGCATCCAGGATCGCCGTCATGGGGCGACCAGTCCGCTGGTTGCAACGAGGCGCGTGCGGAGCACGTTTCCGCTGATAGAACCGCACGAAGTCTACGCGCAGGGGCAAAGGAGTCGACGGCCTAGCTAAACGCTCGGCTACGCGAACAAGGAAAGCCAATAAGTTTAACTATGCCCCCAACTCTACTATGATAAGGGCTACGTACCTGCGACGCCCAAGTCCAGAGTCACTACCGTGTCCACCCCCATACTCGACCCCTTGGGGATATGCCCCGCAGCGCCCGAAACCCACGACTCGCCCGCCCACTATGAATAGACAAAAGACAAGTGGTCAGTGAGGATCAAGGAAGTCTGTGCGCAAGATGTACTCACGTAAATCAATCCAGTCTCCTGATGATCTTTACCAGATGACCCGAGGCCGACCTCGACAAAACCCCCGCCTAGGCAAAAAGGCGCTTTACTCCTCAACCGACCGCTCACGTTCTTGTTCCCCAGCCGATCTGAGCGCACGAGTAGATGCCGGTCCTGGGTGATGAGCTGCTCAGGGCTGTATATCTCTCCGGTGGTTGCTTCCCAGAATGCATCATCACCTGGAAAGGGCGTGGTCGCAAGATGAAGGAAGAGGATATGATGGATGATGACACACCTGCAAAAAACGTTCGTCCCTCCGCCTCAAACTCGTCCGAAAAGATAAGATCGTATATCGCCCCATCATCACCTCTTCGGGTCCTTACATTCAATGGCGTATCGGGATCGATTTCCTGCCCCGGGGAGCTGAAGTTGAGCCGGATTAGGGTGAAGACTCGTAGAGTAGAACTAGATAAGCACGTACGAAAAGAAAACCTGGTCCCTAGGATCGAAGCTCTCCGTGACAGCCTGACCAGTTGAGTTAATACGACTGTTGAACGCGATAAGCTTAACCCGCCCATTGTCGTGATAGAAGGAGACGACAGGGTAGACCACGAAGAGTGATAGAATCCCGGAGATGAGGGCAGTGATGGCAACGATATTGGCAATTCCCCGCCATGACAACGATACCCCCTTCTTCTGAATCACCTGCGACTGCGGGTCATGCAACGCATCTTCATCGTTCTCTGGCTCATCATCGTCCAGCGCTGGATCGTAAGCATAAGCCACGAGCCCACGCTCGGATGCTAGTATCCCTGTCGGATACTTCGAATCCGATGACAGCGACACGAAGGAGTCGCCAGACGCGGAGTACACGGACCCCCGCGTGGCAGGGAATGCCGGGGGAAGGAGAGCATCGTCGTGGTCGTCTGTACGGCGGTAGAGGACCATGCTTCCGCGGGTGCCGTGGGCGTTCAGCGCGAAGGGCGCGGCAATTGAGAGCGCGCGCGAGTCCTCCGACGGGATCCGGGTGATATAGGCGCTGCCATTGGAGCCGAGGCGGGTGAACGGCGATAAGACATGGGGGACGGCCGGGTTGAGTGGGGATGACGCGAAGCTTTTGAAGGAGCTTGAACGGGGTGTACGGGCGAAATTGGGTGCTAGGTCGGGGATGGGAGCAGAAGCGGGAGGGGGAGAGGGGGCAGAGGCAGATGAGGGTGCATGATGTGCCTGGGAGGATTCCGGAGAGGACGACGACGACGACTCTTGGCTTGAGGGGGCGCCGGAGGGTGAACGGAGGTGGGACATCCTGACGTGCTGGACGGGTTGTGGGGGGGATATATAACCGTCCGAAGAGCGGAGAGGGGTATCCGTCCCGTCAGAATGGGAAGCGGATACCTTAGGCGAGGAGTCTGGTAGCATACGCTCCTTCTCGTAAAGGGAGGCGCGGCTTGAGGAGGGCTGCTGCAGATAAGGCACCTGGAAGTCGACTTCCTCGTAGTTATTGACCCAAGAATCCTTCCTCGCTGACATAGTAAACCGAGAAGGAGGCGAGGAAAGGAGGAAGAGGGGGACAAGAACGACGGCAGCAAGGAGGCAGCGCGCCGTCCTCCACCGTTTTTATTGAAGCCGTCTGCATACGGGTGATGTGACAAATCGTCTTTATGTCCGGCTTGTTGCCGGACGCGATGGCTTGTGTGACATCATCCGTCACACTTCCTTGTTGGCCGGAATCAACAATTTCAAGCTCGAGGGAGCGGCACGAATTGACTCGGACGGGGCCCACGAGCATGCCCAGCGTTGCCGCAGCTAATTATGCAATGTGCCCCCCCGCCAGGATCGACATCGGGTTGTCTGCGGCGCAGCGTCTTTTGGCACGCTATGAGCTTGAGTTCTTCGGCTGGTGGCAGACTGATTTAGGTAAAGTCGCCGGCGCGTGTCCAGGCGTCTCGTTTCCCGCCAAGGGCAATTATGGCCGCGTTTCCCACTACTAATGCTCCAGCCTCAAAACCTTCTCAAACCAAGACCTAGGCGAGGCTATGCATTGCCTCCCACGCCCACGAGTTATGCAAGCCTAGCGGTTGTAAGTACCCATGCTGGTGCAAACGGGCACCCATAACAAGTCCGACGCAGCAATATGAAGGCATCGCCGGACGGGGCCAGGGATAGAGATCGCCATCCATATCGCGTGCTTGCTTATCTTGACGCTTCAAGCTGCCACCATCCGTGAATGTGCCGTGGATACCCTCCTGTCTATAGCACGACCGGGACAATCGATTAGGTCCCGAGTTTCATGTTCGCTCGAGCTTCTTAACGCTATCCTTCCAATGTGCTCGTGGCAGATGCTCTTTGAATGCCCTTCGAAGAAGCGCTAGGAGCAGCCGAGGGTCAAAACTATTAATACCTATGGAAGACAGAACCGGGTAGGGTAGTGCTTTACCCTATCGAGCACGAGCCGCTGACCTAGACTAGAAGAGATAATCACCGCTATCAACTTGTCGGGCAAGGTTCAACGGCAGAAACCACGCACGAGGAAGTAGCAGACACTCCATAACTTTACATCTTTCGTCGGCGAAGATAGCCCGTAGCAAGTGTCGCATGGCCAGTGCACACGACCTACCATCCAGGACAAGGCTCGTCACCATCAACCAGTGAAGCCCCGAAATCCGGAGCAAGAGCACTAAGAGGGGGCGGGCACACAACTCCGTCCATGCAGACGAGACGGGGATGGAAGCCGCTCGTGGGGCAGCCAGAACGGAGGAGTCATTGGGGCTGTCACTTTGCGAGGGGGTATATACCTTGTTTGCTAGGACAAAGAGGAGAGGCTTATAGTCCGAGATAAAGACGTACAGGAGTCAGGAGCTTCTGCAGGCTGCGTCGAGCGATGATGGGAAGTCCGAACACGTCCGACGGTATGCAGACTCGAACGCGTGGTATGACGTTCAGACGGTCTATAAATATATTCCTGCCATGCTGGACAATACGCTACTGGGTTTGGGTCTTGGATTACCTCTGCGGGAGACGTATTCATTCGTGGTCTGTTTTTCTGACGAGAAGTATTTCAGTTTGCTTCTAGGAGTAGGCGATCCGCCAATCTTTGCTGATTTGAATGGAGTCTTTCTAGGCAGAGGCTCGGATCTGAATTCATTGTATCCATAGGGTGTTGCTCCACCTCCATTCAAGCTTCTCCCTATCATTGAGATTTTCATATCTTCCTTCACCCTCGAACTCTATACTCAAACTATTGTTCACATGATTCACATGCCCGTCCCTTACGAGAAACCGTCGTCTTCCGCGGCCGGTATAGCATCACAGGCACCGAACCACATCATTACTTTTCTAAAGGGTCGCACCAATGACTCAACCAGAAATTCTTCAAGACCTATGTAGTTGGATTGTGAGCTTCTCAAATCATTCCTCATCGTTTCCTTGGATATCAAGAGCGGAGAAAACTAATCTCTTGATTGAAGGTCCCTGGATTCCCAGATGTCCGAACCTATAGACAAGTGACTGCACCCGCGTGCTTGACGTGAGAGTCAGAGAGAGATCTTCCTAACGTCTTCTAAGCCTGTCGGAAGGAGACTCAACCAGAGTTTGCCTTGGAATTTTAAACAGGCACATTCCCTCTTGAGCAAAACTCACCGAAACGCGAGGTCCAAGCATATTTTCAACTCTACACAGGCGATATGTAGTACTAGGCTTTCAGAATACGACATCTTTCCTGGGTTTTGTTTATCCTTATAAGAATGATCATCACTTCCGCGAACGTTAAAACGCAATCAGGTATCGAAAAACAAGTAGCTTTATAGGCGACCCAATTGAACATTTGAATTTTGAGGGAGCATCTTAGGTTCTTCAGTTTAGGACGAGTATAAATGCATCGCAAGCATAAATTATGTATGTAATAAAACTATCTACCATCATTTCAGAACGATTCTAGGGGACTTCTTATCGTTGTGTAGTCCGAAAACACATATCCCTCAATACCAATGGCTATTCAAGAAAATCCAGGATCATCTCTCGGAATTATATAACCTCCAAAAGGGATCTTTCAGAGATAGATACCGACAACTCGTCGGTGGCCATATTCAAATTTTCACAATACACAAAATAATCATCAGAGCAGAAATAACCTATTGTCAATGCAAGTTGATGTCACTCATGGAAAGTTTCAAGCTGAAATCTTACTTGGGTGTGAACAAGACATTGAAGGAGGATATAAGCAACATGATCTCCTCGCGCATATGTAACCAGAAGGAAAATGTCAAAGGCGGCGATGGGAGCTGCTGCTATGAAGAAAATCCACAGTAAGGAGATCGATTGCGATGTATACAGCTGAACTTCGGTTCGCGAAACACCGCCTTGACGACCATCGGACCTTCCTTCAATCCTTTGGGTTAACAGAATACCGATGGTCAGGATCGATAATAGCAGATGTACAGCCACGGTAATGGAGACAGATAGGAATGGACACTGAGAGGTCACTTGAATTGTAGTGACGTCGTTTGAATTCCACTGGGAGGTAAAACCCAAATCCTGTGACATGGCATATTATTAAGCAGAACGAACTAACAGCCGGAAGCTATATCCCCAACACACCAAGATTCAATATGAGAACTAGAATGATGCACTTTCGGAAAAAATTGCCCCCGTCTCGAGAAACCGTAGCTTATATACTCGGCAATGCCAGAGTTGAATGAAATCAGTCAATCAAACCAAAAGATCATCAGGAACAAGAAGCCTACCCAACCCAATTCGAGATCATGAAGCAAGCTGTTCCCGACTTCATAAGAGCCAAGAAGGTCCTTTCAAAATTCGAATGTTCAGGACAGTCCAATTAGTAAGCACCTGTCCATCCAACAGAGATATTTGCAGTGATCACTACTGTACCGAGTGAGAACAACGCGCAGATGAATCCGAACAGGTAAGCGATTTGATTTCGATGGGCTGTAAGACCCTCAGCTTGAATAGCGCGTAAACGCATGCCCCCGAGAGAAAGAAGACCATGATATATATCGTGCATGCAAGGATAGCGCCAACAGTCCAGAATTTGCACGAGAATGCCATCGCAGTAACGCACTCGAGGAAAAGGCTGATGAGTTGTCTCTCGGTAGCACTGGGTATGCAGTGCTAGAGCTGTATTACTCGCAGAATGTGAGTACGAAATACTCCACGAGGGGTATCGAAAACACTGTTCGACTGATATCTAGCAGAGAATGTTTATGCATCGGGATCTATGTCCATCTATTTCTTCCCCAGTAATAGAACTTCGTTCAGAAATCTATACGCAGCAGAGTTCCTTACCTAGGGGTCCGCAACTACACACATTCGCTGTAGCTGCAATGTGATCCTGCTCTATCAGCTTGTGGCGCGACAGAGTGAGTGTGTTACCCAGAGAAAGTGACAAATTTCTTTTCTGAATATCAGGCGATGATCTTCATGGATCATGAAAGGAAGGTGGAAATAATACGCAGGTGGAAAGGAAGGGCGAATCAGGAGCCTTCCGGACTATATCGTAGAAAGAGCTTGGATGAGTGCCTGAGGGTTTAAACATACTAATAAGAGAATGCTGAAGCGTCATTAGTCAGCCGGATACATAGTTTGCTTTCGGTGCAGGCGGGATACTGCGAGCAGAAATGTTGCTTTCACGGACAGACAAGCATAGAGCAACTGCATCGGCAGGACCTCTAATAGGTGGGTTGACCATCATGCTACCCACCGGCAGGTCGAATGTAGTATGTAGGAAGCCTGAAGCTACCATCGCGCTTTGCATGCAGGAGGTATCGTAGACGGAATTACGATGTACCTCTACAAATCACAGAACCGTCCATCCGGCCGTGACGATAACAGATGCCCACATAATGAAAAGTTACTAAACTTAGATCAATAGTCAAATTATGTACAAAGAGGTAGTTAACTTTTACTACATACATCAAGATTCGTTGGGTCCATTGTGTCCTACCTCTAGAATAGCAAATTCAACAAAGAGTAACGTTTCACCAACAGAAATATGTGACTGTCATTACACTTCATTGTTTGACTTCTCCTGTCGCATAACATGAGACACTCGATTGATTCTGCCACAAAAATCGTACCGTGTTACTTGCTATGACAGCAGAGAACTCTGAAGTATTTGCATTGATGCCCAGGTCGGAAAGATGAATGGTTTTATCCAGCTCTTCCCGAAGGCCTTCTCTCGCTGTCAACCTGAGATACAAATTAGCTCCGAAAAAAGGTTTGAATTCACGAAAGACTTACAGGCTCACGACAGAAATAACGTATACTACGAGCAAAATCAAAGAAACGATCGATAAATATGAAAATGGAATAACTTACTATGGGTGTTTGCGAGGAGCGGGGTTAGACTAATAGATGTCAGTCAGCATAAAAATGAAAGATGGGAGGACATACAAATAATAAGTTCCCGAACAAAAGTAATACTATGCAAAGCCATAAGGATGGATCTTGCATGTAGAAGGCTGGAATGAAACTCACCAACATGACTGTCAGGACAGCACAAACACTTTGAAAGAGGAATTAGAGATTTTATAGTTATCTGAATGAGATCGCTGAGAACTTACCCAGTGGCCACTGCACGATTGACGGCGTAAAACATCAGTTTGTTAATCAAAGAATCGCTCCTGCCGTTATTATTTTAGAAAAGAATTAAATTTAAGACATGGATATTTACTACTTACCTCTTCAATCCAGTTCGACGTGAATTGAATACGTAGCAAAGAGTCGCAGATATGAAAATATCACATGCCGCTGCACCTCCTCCTTGAACAGCAGTTGTGCTCTGCATAAACAAAATCCAATTAATGCCGTGGAACAAGTACTAAAATCAAAGGGATATACTATCAACATCCCGGTCTTCATAGTAAGCTTCGAAAATTTTTTACTGCTTGCCCTGAAAAAGACAACGGTAAATATGAGAGAAAACTTGATTTTAAAAGACCCTACATGAGTATGACTTGTGCTATGCGGCGTTGTATTAGAGATGGAGGGAAGCTTAACTCAGTTTACCACGCACCTAATCCAGCACCTATAAATATATCTGAGCCATCATCATTAACTTTGAAAACCGTAAATCAGTGCTTACCGATCTGCATCAAAGCAAGCGCAACCTCGAATAATTCACAGATCAGCACATTGGTATTCTCAAATGAATATTAAATTTAGATCTTACCACTATAATCGCAAGGAAGCGGAGTCGACTGCCGAAGCCTTGACAAACTGAAGTACTTATAAGTAACACGTTGTGCTTTAACTAGATGAACTCACAGATCCATATACGGCTGGCAAAAAATCTAGAATGATATCAAGAAATTGGATGGCCAAGTTGTAAAGCGCGAAATCACGATGAAATAAACCACATACAGTTGTGCAAAAAAAGCTGTAATGTACTGAAACATGTTTCAATTAGATGAAGACATATATGATTTCGGTGCTTACTACGCAAGTGAATTCGCCCTATTTTAAGAAAGGTAGATTAGCTGTGAGAGCTATCACGAATCGGTCGTTGCTCACCGGAACGGCTCTATAATCCGATACCAGATATATCACTGCATTAGTTTCCTGAAAATCAGAGCAACCTACGGTGAAATATCATCCAGCTGATCGACAACTCCATGTTTGATGACGAAGATATAGTATACATGGTACATGGAGAATGCGGTTTCTAAAGTCGCTAATAACCTATTAAAGTTATGTTAGAGGTGAATATCACATAATCATAGAAGAACACGTGCATTAGAACAGAGATGAAACTCTTCAGCAGAGCACCATCGCGTATTGCATGAAGATAGAAGTACTTTAAAACAAAAAACTGTAGTTGAGTTCGTTAGATGGATATGAATATAGAGAACGACAAGAATGGCATTCACAAGGGCTAGGCTGTAAATACTGATTGGTTTGACAACATCAGCCCATGATTTGTTAGATGGAACAGTGTCGCTACTCACAGAGTGTTTATCAGAGAAGCAATCAACTCTGCTCCATATACCCCTGCAAAAGTGACCACGATCTTGACCGGGTGCGTTGGATCTTCCACAGCCATTGAGTGCTGGTCGAAAGGGAGGTGCGAGGAGTGCTCAATTCGACGGAGCTACTGTGGTATATATATATGACAGCATCATGAACGTGGCAACCGCTCCATCAAAATGGTTAAGCATTGAAGGAATCATTACCGTTTTTCTGGGACCCACAGTTTTCGACCGTTCGGCTCCCACGACGACATTCAATTTAATTCAGGGAGCCTGACCACGCATCCACACCAATACATTTATACGGACGCATATACTAATTGTACAATCTCTCATCCTGCAGATATTTCATTCAGTAAACATCTGGCAGACACCTGTTGTTAGTTATCAATGCCCTTCGTACAAGCCCAGTTTCAACGGTTCCTGCGAGACCAGCGCATATGCCTCACATGCAAATACAGTTCCGGGGACCTTGTTTCAATGGCAGGTGTCAACAGGGTGCCGTACTCCCGTAGCGGGATCCGTAGATCCTGACATTGTTGCCGTGTATGTTTTCGACGATCTTTAGCCTAGCCATCACGGAAGGGTTAGGCACAGTAAGGTCCAATACATACGTAGTGAAGTACTATCCTCGAGAAATAATCAACCCTGTTGCACACAAAGGCCGCCTTCAACTTTGAAGCTTCAATAGATCTCAAATCAATCTTGCGTAAATTTGAAGTCAAAATTAAACGAGCCCGATTTCTACTGTCCATTCTGTCGTGAGTCGGTCGTCATACTGCCCGTAGCATCTTCCTATATATGGCAACAGTTAAAATTTTAAACCGAAGAAATTCTATATACTCAGCCAGTTGCTGCTAAGTCTACTCGGCCTGCAGCTTTGAATTAATAGCCGGAAACGTCAGACGCAGAAATTCTATATAAGCATGAGGATGGAGAAAGTATTCTGTTGCCGTTAACAGTAAGTGCAATCACAAGGTTCAAGTTGACGCACCCAAGAAGGGGGCGGCGGGAGCAGCATGTGCCACACGTTGGCCATGTTTAATTCCCAGTGCTACAGCAAGCAATGCCATATACCGTCCGGGGCTATACGGTCCCGGCGCGTCAGAGGCCTTAAGTACACGGTACAAATATGCTCATAGATTATCCTCTTTGCATCCTCTGGCTTAAACTTTCGGTGCTGGGAACGCAACAATCCATTCTATAGCTCTTTAATCTAAAATATCCTCCTGAAACTCATACACAGGCCCTTGCACAATGCAACTTGGAGTACTACGAAAATTGATACACCGGCGGGCACGCACGGAGTCTTGTCTTGTCAGCCATCATGCTATAGAGTCATACTTAATGCAGCAATTGCATCATGAGACGGCGTCTACCTATCCTTCTACATATCTACGCCACTCTCAGGATCTTGAATCACAATGCAATGACGTGAACCACTTCTGGCAGACACTACGACGGATATAGGAAGATGCCAGACACATCGCTAGCTGCAACAAGTGGAGGCAGAACAATTTCTCCGGTTCTCTCGATGAGCTCCCGTGTTCCGCCACGAAGCGCGGAAAATGTGTACGAACTTTCGAACGTCCTGGATTGATAGGTTCTAATAAGTAATAGGGAAAGTATCCGTACAAATGTAGAAGTCTTCAGCCAGTACTTTCTGCTTGAGATTGATCGCCACACTTGAATCGATATTCGATTTTCCACTTGTTTCTACTCCCTAAGGATAGACATAGATATCCCTGTCTATGGCGTCCGCGCCATGCGTGTCAAGCATTTAGTTATTTTTAGATACTATCATCCAGTGTCTCAAAGCCATACTTTTAATAGTAATTCGGCTTATTATGAACACTGCTACATTCAAATGCATGGAACTTTCAATATATTACTAATGTAAAATTTGTAGTGCTAGAGGGTTCGTATAGCACTGCGTCCGATAAGCCGGACCTTCTGTGCGCAGCACATCGATCTTGAGTCCAAAGTGGTACCTAAGATTACCTATTATAATGATCTACGCCGTACGGGAATGGCAGTAATTTCCAAATCAAATTTAGCCGCCGCCCCCCGCTTTCCCAGTCACCTTAATCCTCATCTATATCTAGGGTAACTCACCGGGCTTTCTTCCGCCGTTAGCTGAATGGTTGCCATTCTTTCAATCATTTCACGCCGCTTCAAGGCACATAACCAGTAAATCGCGGAAATATCGGAAGCATGCAGTAGATTTTTAGCGATTTCATGTTCGCGAAGTGCAGCCCAGATGTAGCCAAGGCGCACCGTGCCTATAAAAACGATGTTAAAACTGTTCATTAAAAAGAGCCAGAAGGGGCCACAAAGCACCATACTTTTCTTTAGGCTACGGACACAATACCAAGTAGCTGGCAACAAGAATTTGAAAGAGAATTATTATTTAGGATCGACTGCATAAAGATAAATGATAGTATCTTTAACCACAGAATTTCACTTCGAGAATCATTCGCTTTTGTATTAATATATTGTAAGTACGGAAACATTCCGATCCCAAGAATGCGCGAGAAAATGTACACACGAGATGTTTAAATTGAAGACAAAAACAAGGATTAATAGAATACCTGAATGCACTAGATCTGAATAATCTTTAACATATGACAATTAAACGTCTAAAAATTTCCTACTTACGACAAAAGTCTGAATCGATTTAGAATGAGAGCAGACTTAGTCGCACTCTAGTAGCAGCTGGGGAGGTCCGGGCCACTTGGCATTAACTAGAGCACTTATGTGCCATAGTACTTCAATCGAAACAGCCCCTAATTTTTGAAACTGGCAGTATAATTCTTTTAGCCATTTAACAAGTTGTATCAGTAAAGATTTTTGAATTGAACATATTTAACACAGAGAAATTGTAGTGTCTTGGAAAGTATGTTCCTATGACTTCTTTCTGGGGTCTTCGCTCGATCGTTGTAGGTAGGTGCATCAAATATGACATTGCCACCATTGTACGACCTTTTCAGTCCGTGATCACTGGCATCGACCTCGCTGCCTCCACCTGCACCGAGCACACTAAGGATCCTAGCATCTTCGCTATCCTCTTTCGCTTTCTTGAGCGCTGGAAGTGGTGAAGTGATGCGAAGTAACCTAAAGAGAAAAGGTACCCCGTAAGTGCTCTAACGAGTAAGGCTAGATAACCTTGTTGTTCGTAGCGACGTCTCGTTGACTACTGGAGGTTCGAAGTCGGTAGGACAATGTAAAGCTAATAGTAGATGAATGTAAAATCCAACTACGATTGTGAGCGCAATTTGGGAGCCGAGGATGGAGGTAATAAATAGTCCCCAAAGGTGAGACTGTCGAGCGAAGCAGGAACGTACGACGGGAGTCACTCATGGACTGTGAACAAAGGCTGACAGAGCCTGAAGTGAAGTCTTTGACAAGTGAAGCGAGACGCGTTTGAAGTGGGCAAGGTTAAGGTGGTTAGCGAAGTCTTGTACGAAGGACAGAAATGATGCAACGGTGCAGGAAAATGAGGAGAAAGCTCGTGGATTCCCCTCGCCTCTTCTACCTAGGTACAAGGGGTTTTTATACCTATAAAGTGCCAAGGAGAAAGAAAACATAAAGGGTAGAGAAAAGAAATAGGGACATCGTGTGCCGAGGGGCACAAAGATGAGGATAAAGAGATGGAAAAGGATCATAAAAGGATCGAGAAGGATCAAGAAAGAAAAGAGGATGCAAATCGGATGCTTCAGTTCTAAGACATACTCGCGTAGTGATCGCGTGCATACGCATGCTTTGAACCCGAATGAGGATGCAGTGCCATCGATCAGTCCGTATCTGAGTTGCCGGTCGCAGTAGATTTGCCTGTATTTTGATGCGTTGAACTTAGGCACAGGAGCGTGAGGTCGTTCGGATGGTTTTCGAGTCGTCGTGCTTCTTCGTTATAGAGGTCCGTGGTCCCATGTACCGTACGTAGGCGAGCTGGGACCTCTACAGTGGGCCATGCGTAAATTTATATCTCGCGTAGTAATATAACGCGAGCTTTCTGTCGATGACTTCCTCCGTTTCGTGCCTCCCGCTCATGGTGATGATTCCAAGAGTCATCACGAGGTAGTTTATTTTTGGGACACAAGAAAGAAGATCCCTGGTTGCGGCATTAATATTTTTCATGCGTGTCACACCGCATTCGATGAATTCATAAGTAGCACCTCCGGGGATGGTCGACTTCTGCAGTGACGAAATGATGTGCACGGGAACGGAGCAATTGCGCCCAATGATAATAACATGTCCTTGCCCGTTCGTGATCTGCCCGTAGAATCCACAACCCCCCTTCCTATTCCACTAGATCCACCAATGACAACTGAGACAGAGGGATAAGACCGCTTGACAGAGGAGTTGGAGGCCCGAATGGTGGCTAATGATAACTTATTGTCGCTGCAGTAGATTTGACCCAGGTGTAAGGCAGCGTCGGCGAGAGAAGGAGCGCACTTATGAGGGCAATTTGACTCATTCGATGGAGATGGAGAACGGGTTTCAGCGGAAATCTTCAGCTCGTATCACTCGATGCTCAAACGGCAGCAGTAAGCACGGGTACTTCTGATTAGCCGAGCCATGCGACCCCCAGGACGCTCGAGTGTTGAGGGCGGTTCAACGCTCATCGGTGGATGATTCGGTCATTCAAGGTGAGAATCAGGCGGAAGCGCTGGTTGATAATAAATGGCTGGTGAGCGGGAAATCGGAAGTGCAGGGTACCAGAACGCCTTTTAAGAGTGTATTGGCATACTGGTGTAGTGGAAAGAGCATATCTGCGCAAATTTGGTTGCAGGGAAATGATTTGAATAGCAGATGGCACCTGATAGATTCAGGTGAGAGCCAGCTATCATGGCGCATTCTTACATACAATTCTTTTACACTAATCGAAGACAAACTAGAGATCTGTAAGGTGAATGAAACCAAGGTTATATAATACAGTGCCGGCCAAAAATAATGCAACACGTGACTTTTGATGTTCGCGTCGCAATACTAGCACGTAGATAGTGTTGCAAAATCACGTAGAGTTGCAAAACACTTTTTTATAAAATCAGCCACCTGTCCACACCTCTTCAAATTTTGTACAGTAGTGTATTAGTGCTTGTTAAATATGAATAACTTTTTTAAATGAGAGAAAATGAGCAGATAGAAGTTCGGGAGCGCAAATAGGCAGTTTTCTAGGCCTAATTTAAATCTCAATGAACGGATTGTTTGTGTACTTTCGAGATTTTTCATATTATGCATCTATGATATTTTGAAATCCAGATCCCCGTTTTTTCTAGTTCAGAAACAGAGAAATGAATCCAAAAAACGACTTCGACTGCAAAGTGTGACAATCATGGTGCATTGTAAAGTGAGATTAAAACTCCGACGTTTTGCAAAATTGCACTCAACGAAAGTGGTTTCTTGAAGCGTGTTGCGACTCTATACTATCCATGGTTGGTGCATGCCACGCTGCAACAAGAGGCCCCCAAAGGATCCTAGGTACAAAAAATAGCTTGATGATGCTGTTGATGTTGCTCATGCTCAGGATGGGCTTCCTGTTGACAAGCAGACCAGTCTTCTGCAGAACAGTGAAGACTTTGAGGTCAACTATTGGACATTGTGCTGATGGTATAAGGAGCTCACTCAGGAGCCCCAGAAGGCTCACAAATCTCAGCAGCTGCTCAGTCATGTTCAGGAATGTGTCATCCTGGCCTGGATCAATGAGTTTAGTGACCAGGCAGAGCTCCTCAGCAAACAAGTCTTATGAACAACAATCACCCAGATCACTGAAGGTCAAATTAAACCTGGGAAGAACTGGATTGCATGGTTCCTCCTGCACCATCCTTCAATTAAACTTGGCAAATAGTCCTTATAATCTTGATCCATTCTATGCACACTATCCTAATTATCCTCATTATAATGTTAATCCCCTTTCCTTTACAACTGTACATAGTTGTATTCCCCAGCACCCACCACCACTGTTTTAGCATAACTGTCTCATTTACTATACATAATTACAATTACTATTTGCAATACTAACAGCTTTCAATCTTGTCTCCTCTATTTTGCAAAATGGCAGCTGGTTTCTTCAAGAGATTGGTTGGAAATATTTTAATTTTCATATTCTGTAGTGGTGCTGAGCCAGCACATCAAGCAGCATGACAGTCCGTCCTGTGACTTGTGTGACATCATTTTGCAACTCCCAGTGAACTTTGAGATCTACCCACTGGGAGCAGATTATACCATAAAATTTATACCTACATAGAGCTGAGATGCTAGGCTTTCCATTGTTAAAAGAATTATTAACATCTGTTGAGATTTTACAAAGATATGGGTGCCCTATCAAAAGTTTTGCAACACTTGGGAAGTGATAGTACCTCAACAATACATGACATTCATGTTGAAATAACACTGATAATATGGCTGAAACTGCTATTTAGGTGACAAATGAGTAAAGAATTACAAGTAAAATACTCAACCTTGTATGTAAAGTATGTAGCCATTATGTACAGAATAAAGAATACAAATGAAGCATAATATGGAAAGCAGTGTCTGTTCACATACTGATGTAATCTGTAATGGTCTGATGTCAGCCAGACTTCCAGTGAAGCATGCATCAAGCTCATATTTCCAACAATTTAGAATTAGTTTTCAATGTACAGAATACTCTCATTTATGTGTAGTTTACTTCCCAATTTACACAGAGAAAAAATATTGTGAAATGCTGGAGATTGAGGCCATATATGCTTTTAAGCCCAATTTGGCAATGTAAACATTCTGCAACAATGACATGACATGTTTGAACTACTACTCTCTGACAACCCCATACCTTATCTGAGGTCTTTACACTCCCCCCTGTATTCCTGCAGGAATCCATGGATTCCGTGGACTTTCCACAGAATTTCTGCGGAATTTCAGGGCAAAATTGAGAGGTTTTGTCATTTCCCCAAGAATATCACAGGAAGTTCCCGGTGGATTCCACCAGGAATGTCACAGGAAATTCCTGTGACTGTCACATAAAATAACAAAGTATATCAAAGGGTAAATATTACTGTCATATTAATATAATGTGACATAATCAGTGACATAATTTCTCACTTGTTAATGTGGGAATTTTCTAAAAATAGAATTTGACAAAATGATAGCCCTTACTCAGGTCATCCTATATGTGGTGAAATTATGTTCTCAAATGAATTCCCCATTGAG